>JAODAL010011958.1:0-97544 GCA_025379985.1 Phyllomedusa bahiana
GAAGGGAGGCTAGTTTAGTGAGGTTCAGGGAGGTGGGGGGCGGGAAAAAGATAGTGGGGGTTCCAGGGGGGGTAGTAGCAGGTTTGGATAGGAGGTCCGGGAGGGGGTGGGGGCAGGCTAAAAAATTTGAGGTCCCAAAGGGGAGGTGTGAGGCGGGCTAAAATAGTGGGGGTCCCGGGGGGGTTTGGAGGCAGGTAGATAGTGAGGTCCCGGGGGAGGTGGAGGCAGGCTAGATAGTGAGGGCCAGGGGGGGGTGGGGGGCGGGCTAGTTTGTGGGGGGGGCCCCCAAAGAGGGGAGGTGGGGGCAGGCTACATGCTGAGGCCAAGGGGAGGTGGAGGCGGCAAACTTTGCGGGGCCCAAAGGGGGGGAGGTGGAGGCGGGCTAGTTTATTTGAGGTCCCGGGGGAAAAGTTGGAGGGCAGGGGGAGATAGTGGGGGCCCCCAGGGAGGGTGGGAGGCAGGCAAGATCCTGAGGTCCAGGGGACGGTGGGGGCGGGCTAGATAGTAAAGGTCCCAGGGGGGTGGGGCAGGCTAGATAGTGCCCCCAAAGGGGGGAGGTGGAGGCGGCTACATGCTAAAAGGCCCAAAGGGGGAGGGGGGAGGCGGGCTACATTCTGGGGCCCGGGGAGGTGGAAGCGGGCTAATAGTGGGGTCCGGGGAGGGTGGAGCAGGCTAGTAGTTGGGGCCCCGGGGGATGTGGGGGTAGGCTAGTTTATTTGAGGCCCCGGGGGAGGTGGGGGCCGGCTAGAAGTGAGGCCCGGGGGGGTGGGAAGGAGTTTAAGTGAGGCCCCTGGGAGGGGGAGGCAGGCTAGATTGTGAGGTCCAGGGGGGTGGAGGCAGGTTTGGGGAATAGTGGGGGCCCCCAGGGGAGGTGGGGGCGGGGCTAAAGTGGGGGCCCCCGGGGGAGGTGGGCGGGCTAGATAGGGAGGTCCCGGGGGGGAGGGGGAGGAGGCTTGATATTGAGGCCCAAAGGGGATGTGGAGGCGGGGTTAGATGGGTGGGGGTCCCGGGGGAGGTGGGGGCGGGCACATGCTGGGGCCCCCAGGGGGGGTGGGGGAAGGCTAAGGGCGACCCCAAGGGAAGGGGGGCGGGCTACTGTTTGGGGCCCAGGGGGGAGGTGGGGTCAGGCTACATGCGGGAGGCCAGAGGGGGGGTTTGGAGGCAGGTTAAATGCTGGGGCCCAAGGGGGGGGTGGGGGCGGGCTCTTTCTAAAGGGCCAAGGGGAGGTGGAGGCAGGCTACATGCTGGGGCCCCAAGGGAGGTGGAGGCAGGAAACATGCTGAGGCCAGAGGGGGGGGGTGGAGGCGGGTTTACATGCTGGGGCCCCCTTTGGGAGGGTGGGGGCGGGCTCCCTGCGGGGCCCCCGGGGGGGATTTGGGAGGCGGGCTCCCTTTGTGAGGCCCAGAGGGGAGGGAGGCAGGCTACATGCTGAGGCCTAGGGGGGAAAGGTGTAGGCGGGCTACATGCGGGAGGCCCAGGGGGGGTTTGGAGGCGGGCTACATGTGGGGCCCCGGGGGAGGTGGAGGCAGGCTAAATAGTGAGGCCCAGGGAAGGTGGAGGCAGGTTAAATGGGGGGGGCCCCGGGGGGGGTGGGGCGGGTTAAAATTTGGTGGGGCCCGGGGGGGAGGTGGGGGGCGGGTTACAGGGTGGGGCCCCAGAGGGGGGGGGGGGGGGAAGCAGGTTTCCCATGGTCAGGCCCGGGGGAGGGGGAAAGGCGGGCTACGGGTTGGGCCCAAGGGGGGTTTTGGAGGAAAGGGCTACATGTTTAGGCCCAAGGGGGGTGGAGGCGGCTCATGTTTAAACCCCCAAAAGGAGAGGTGGGGGCCAAGGCTTCAGGCTGGGGCCCCAGGGGGTGGGGAGGCGGGCCCTACTTTGCTGGGGCCCCCAGGGGGGAAAGGTGAAGCAGGCTACATGCTGCCCCCAAAGGAGGGGAGGTGGGGCGGGCTACATGCTGAGCCCAGGGGGGGAGGTGGAGGCAGGCTCCCTTTGCGAGGGCCCAGAGGGAAAGGTGGGAGGCAGGCTAAAAGCTAGGCCCAGGGGAGGGGGGGCAGGCTACTGCCAGACCCAGGGGAGGTAGGGGGCCGGCTAAAATTTTGGGGCCCAGGGGGGGGGCAGGCTAGATATGAGTTCCCGGGGAGGTTGAGGCGGGGCTGATATTTGAGGCCCGGGGAGGGGGAGAGGCAGGCTAGATAGTGAGGTCCCAGGGAGGGGAGGCGGGGCAAATGGGGAAGGTCCCAGGGGGTGGAGGCAGGCTAGATAGTGTTTTTCCCAGGGGGGGGGTGGGGGGAAAGGCTAGATGGGTGAGCCCAGAGGGGAGGTGTGGGGCGGGCCCTAGATAGTGGGGCCCAGAGGGGAGGTGGAGGAAAAGCAAAAATGCTGAGGCCCAGAGGGGGGGTGGGGGCCCCGGGCCACAATGCTGGGGCCCCAGGGGGGAGGGGAGGCAGGGGTTTCATGCTGGGGAAAACCGGGGGGAAGGTGGAGGCAGGCTAGATATTTGGGGGTTTCCCGGGGGAGGTGGAGGCAGGTAGTAGTGAGGGTCCCAGGGGAGGTGGAGGTAGGCTAGTTTGGGAGGTCCCAGGGGAGGGGGGAAGGCAGGTAGATTTTTGAAGGCCCCGGGAGGTTGGGGAAGGCTAGGTAGTAAAGGGTCCCAAAGGGGAGTTGGGGGCGGCTAAAATAGTGGGGGTCCGGGGAGGTGGGGGCCCGGCCTAATGGGAAAGGTCCCGGGGGAGCTGGAGGCAGGCTAAAATAGTGAGATCCCAGGGGGGTGGAGGCGGGCTAGATAGTGAGGTCCCAGGGGGGGTGGAGGCGGGCAAGATAGTGAGACCCCAAGGGGGGGTTTGGGGGAGGGCCTAGATAGGAGGTCCCAGGGGGGGTGGAGGCAGGCTACATGCGGGAGGCCCATGGGAGGGGGAAAGGGGGGCTACATGGTGGGGCCCCCCAGGGAAAGGGGTGGAGGAAAGGCTACATGTTGGGGCCCCGGGGGGAGGTGGAGCAGGGCTACATGCTGAGGCCCAAGGGGAGGGGGGAGGCGGGGGTACATGCTGAGGCCCGGGGAAAGGTGGAGGCAGGCACATGTGGGGCCCCCGGGGGGGGTTGGAAGGCGGGCTACTTTGCGGGGCCCCCAAAAAGGGAGGTGGAGGCAGGCTTACAGCTTAGGCCCAGGGGAGGGTTGGGAGGCAGGTTTACATGCTGAGGCCTGGGGGAAGGTGGAGGCAGGCTACATGCGAGGCCCGGGGGAGGTGGGGGCCCAGGCTAAAATCGGGGCCCCAGGGGATTTTGGAGGCGGGCTACTGCTGAGGTCCAGGGGGGAGGTGGAGGCAGGCTACATGCTGAGGCCCAGAGGGGAGGTGGAAGGCTAGATAGTGAGGTCCCAAGGGAGGTGGAGGCCAAAACAAGATAGTGGGTCCCAGGGGAGGAATTAGCGGGGCTAGATAGTGGGGTAAAGGGGGGGGAGGGGGAAAGGCGGGCTAATGGGTAAAGGGTCCCAGGGGGGGGTTGGGGCCCCAGGCTAGATAGTGAGGTCCCAAGGGAGGTGGAGGAAGGCTAGATAGGGGGGGCCCCCAGGGGAGGTGGAGACGGGGCTAGATAGTGAGGGCCCAGGGGGGAGGTGGAGGAAAGGTTTACATGCTGAGGCCCAGGGGGGAAAGGTGGGGGCGGGACTACATGCTGGGGCCCCAAGGGGGGGGTGGAGGCAGGCAAAAATGTTTAAAGGCCCGGGGGAGGTGGAGGGGGGCTAAAATAGTGGGGTCCAGAGGGGTTTGGGAGGCGGGCCCTAAAAATGAGGCCCCAGGGGGTGGAGGAAAGGCTAATGGGGGAAGGTCCCGGGGGAGGGGGAGGCGGCTAGATAGTGAGGCCCCAGGGGGGGGGGCGGGGCTAGTTTATTGAGGTCCAGGGGGGTGGGGGAAAGGCTAATATAAAAGGCCCCGGGGAGGTGGGGAGGCGGGCTAAATAGTTTGGTCCCAGGGGAGGTGGAGGCGTCTAGATAGGGGGGGCCCCAGGGGGAGGTGGAGGCGGGGCAGATAGTGGGGTTTCCCAGGGGGGTTTGGGGCGGGCTAGTAGTGAGGCCCCCGGGGGAAAGGTGGGGGCGGGCTAAAATATTGAGGTCAAGGGGGGGGGAGGCAGTCTAATATAAAGGCCCCAAGGGGAGGTGGGGGGCAGGCAGATAGTGAGGTCCCGGGGGGGGTTTGGGCAAAATTTGATAGTGGGGTTCCCCCAGGGGGGGGAGGCAGGCTACATGCTGGGGCCCCATGGGGGTGGAGGCGGCTTACAGGGGTGAGGGCCCAGGGGGGGGTGGAGGCAGGCTACATGCTGAGGCCCAACGGGGGGTGGAGGCGGGTACATGCTGACCCCAACGGGGGTGGGGGCAGGCTACATGTTTGGGCCCGGGGAGGGGGAGGCGGCAAAAATCTGGGGCCCCAGGGGGGAAGGTGGGAGGCAGGCACATGCTGGGCCTAGAGGGGGGAGGTGGGGGCGGGCCCTACAAGTGGGGGCCCAGAGGGGGGTTTAAGGCAGGGTTTACATGCTGGGGCCCCGGGTGGGGGGGAGGAAAGGCTACATGCTTGGGGCCCCAGGGGGGGTTTGGGGGGCAGGCTACATGCTGGGGGCCCAGGGGGGAGGTGGAGGGAGGTAAAAGGGGGCCCCAAAAGGGGGGAGGGGGGGGCCGGGGCTACATGTGGGGCCCCAGGGGAGGTGGAGGCGGGTTTCAGCTGAGGGCCCGGGGGAGGTGGGGGCAGGCTACTGCTGGGCCCCGGGGGAGGGGGAAAGGTCCCCCCAACTGTAAAGGCCAGAGGGGGGGGTGGGGGAGGCTCAGGGCGAGGCCCGGGGGATGTGGGGGGCAGGTACATGTTTTTTTGGGGCCCCGGGGGAGGGGGGGAGGCGGGCTACAGCTGGGGCCCAGGGGATTTGGGGAGGCGGGCAAACATCGTGAGGCCCAAAAGGGGAAAGGTGGAGGCGGGTTACTTTCTGAGGTCCAGGGGGGTGGGGGCGGGCCCTCCCTGCTGGGGCCCAGGGGGGTGGGGGGCGGGCTCCCTGCTGGGCCCAGGGGATTTTGGGGCGGGTTTACATGCTGGGGGCCCCAGAGGGGAGGTGGGGGCCCAGGCTACTTTCTGGGGCCCGGGGGGAGGGGGGGCAGGCTACATGCTGAGGCCCAGGGGAGTTGGGGGGCGGGCCCTACATGCTGAGGGGGCCCCAGAGGGGAGGTGGGGGCAGGCCATCCCTGGGGCCCCAGGGGAGGTGGAGGCGGGCCCTACATGCTGGGGCCCAAAGAGGGGAGGTGGGGGCAGGGCTACATGCTGAGGCCCGGGGATTTGGAGGGCCAGGCTACATGGGGAGGCCCGAGGGGAGGTGGAGAAAGGCCCTACATGCTGGGCCCAGAGGGGGGTGGGCAGGCTACGGGCTGAGGCCCGGGGGAGGGGGAAAAGGAGGCAAACATCCCTGAGGCCCAGGGGGGGTTTGGAGGAAAAGGTCCCATCCGAGGCCCCGGGGGAGGGTAGGCAGGTACATGCTGAGGCCCAGGGGAGGTGGAGGAAAGGCTACATGCGAGGCTCAAAAGGGGGGGGGAGGCAGGCTAATGCTGGGGGGGGGCCCGGGGGGAAGGGGGTAGGCAGGCTAAAATGCTGGGCCCCCAAGGGGGAGGGGGGGCGGGCAAACATCTGAGGCTCAGGGGGGAGGGTTTAAAGGGGTACATGCTGGGGCCCCGGGGGGAGGTGTAGGCAGGTACAAGCGGGAGGCCCAGGGGAGGTGGGGGCAGGAACATGCTGAGGTTTAAAGAGGGGGGGTGGAGGCGGGGCTAAAAGCTAGGCCCGGAAAAAGGGGGGAAAGGCCCGGGGCTACATGCTGGGGCCCCAGGGGAGGTGGAGGCAGGCTAAATAGTGAGGACCCAGCAGAAAATTAAAGGACACTTCCCGGGCCTAAGGGGGGAAAAGTCCTTTTGCGGAGCCGGGGCATCTCCCGGGATAGGCAGGAAGCTAACTCCTCAGCGCCCCCCCCTTCCCGGGGGGGGGGGCGGGAGTTCTGAGGGGGGGGGAGGGGGGGCACTGAACGGGGCCTGGCAGCCCATTTGCCTTTTTTTCCCCTTTGTGCACTGAGCTCCTGGCCCGCCCCCTGAGCTCACTGTGTGAGCTGCGTTGCCCGAGCCTCCTCCTGCTTCAGCGAGTGAAAACGGGCCCGTGCAGAGTGCGCGCCCCCACAGACTTGATGTCCGATGCGCCCGCATGGGGGACTGGGGCTTGGGGCGGCCCAACGCAGCAGCCTGACCCCCAAAAGCTACACATAATGTCCTAAACAGCGGCGTCCCCCCTGTAATTTTTAAAAAAGGTTTGAAGCAGCGTAAACCTTTATCACAAAATGTAAATGAGGCGGCCCCCGGGGTCACACGGCCCCCCGGGGGATCGCCCCCGGGGCGGGCAGGTGCTCAAAATCCGGGCCTCTTTTTGCCGCAGGTTAGCATAGGGGTTTGCTCATACTTTATAAAAAGTTTTTTTGGGGGAATTTCTAAAATAAAGATTTTTTTGGGAAGTTTTATTAAAAATTTCAATTTTGGTTTAACTTGGGGTTGGAGTCGGTTTTTTCCCCTACTGACTTTTGCGTATTCTGGGGAAAACCCAAACCCGGGAACCCCAAATTACATTTATAAGGAGAACCAGTACAAAAAACCCTGGTGGTTTTTTAAAACCCCCAGGGGTTGCCCGAAAAAAATTTTAGTCCTAATCTCCCCCGGGGAGTGTTGGAGGGTGTGGCGCCTTTAAAAAGGTTCTTTTTTACCCAAACCCTTTAGGGTTTGGGCCCCTTAAACAGTGTTTATCATCTCAATAAACGAATTTCTGTTTTTAAGTTTTCAGGGCCTTTTTGACACTTTAACTTCCCTTCTAAATGTTCCACCCAAAAAGATGCCTCAAAAGGCTTTGAAACTTATATGTATTCTCATGGCAGAAAAAAATGCCTAATAGCTGCCTTTTGTAAATAGAAGCAGTCACCAACTTTAAATGATTTGCATGTTAGGATATGTGATATTCAGCTTATGAAACAGTTTTGTGCATATTCCCAAAATAACACTGAAATCTATGGGGAGGTTTCGGGCCTCTGGGATTCTTACTGTACCCCCTAAGCACCTTAGAGGTGATGCTTTTTTCCCTTTTTTTCCTTTCTCCTTCCTAAGTCCTTGATATGTCTTGTCTCTTGACTATTTGATTTATGTGATAAATTTGTATAAAGTTGAATGAGTATTGACAGGTTATTTTAACCCCTTACCGACTTTGACCTGCCCATACATCAAATTTGGGTAGGGGTTCCTGCAAATTAATGTATAGGTACATCATGGCGATCTTGTGAGCTCAAAAGCTCAGAGCTCGCAAGATTGGGGCATGGACTCAGCGTTATATTACCACTGGCATCATGCAGCATCACCCACAGCCGAATTGAGCTCCGGCCGCGGGTGATTAACCCTTCGATGTTGCGACTTATCATGGTCGCGACATCAAAGCTGCAGGCAGGAGGAGTGAGCCCCTCCTACTTGCGATAGATGCAGATGCCTTTCGCTGGTCCCTTACCTGACAGCCCGGATGCTTAATGAAAGCATCTGGGTTATCCGGTGATGTCACCATGTCCACAATGCATTGTGGCCATGGTGATTGACAGTCACCATGGCGACCAGTACACAGCAGTTCCTGTTGTGTAAGGTATTGTATGAGCGATTTGAATATTGCTAATACAATTCCCCTCTGGAAAACAAGTGTAAAAAAGTAAAATACAAGTGTAAAAAAGTAAAACATAAACACAAAAAATAAAATATAAACACGTACACCGGCCTTTTCCCCTTTACAAACATCAATCGCCCCATAAATGTCCCCCCAAAAATGATACCAATAAAAACGTCAACTCATCCCACAAAAAACAAGCTGCTATACAGCTCCATACACAGAAAAATAAAAAAGTTATGGCTCTCAGACTATAGTGATGCAAAAACGTGATTTCCCTTTTGAATAAAAGTGTTTTTATTGTGTAAAAGCAGTAAAACATTATAAGATATATACATTGGGTATCACTGTTATCGTATTGACGTGCTGAGTAAGGCTAGGATGTCATTTATACCACACAGTGACTGCTGTAATAAATAAAAATAAAAAACACTACCTGGATTGCTGTATTTTGTTCAAAATGCCTCACAAATGCCTTAATAAAAAGTGCTAAAAGCGTCATATGCCCCCCATAATGGTACCAATCACAACATCAACTCATCCCGAAAAAAAACAATCCCATAATCAGCTCCGTATACAGAAAAATAAAAAAAGTTATGGCTATCAGAATATGTGAACTTAAAAATGCAATTTTTTATGAACACATTTCTATTGTGTAAAAGTAATAAAACATAAAGACTATATAAAATTTATATAATTGTAATTGTACTGACCCCCATAGTAAAGTTATCCTGTCACTTGTACCGCACGGCGAATGCTGTAAAATTGAAAACCAAAAAACAATAACAGAACTGCATTTTTTCCTCCCCATTTTCATGTCCCAATGCTAAAAAAGCTATGGAACACCTGTGCACCCAATATGCACAATACACCCCTAGATGAGATCCCTGAGGGGTGTTGAATCTAAAATGAGGCAATTACTACAAAGGTTTGACCTGTTCTGGTACTTTGGGGGCTTTGTAAATGCAACATGGCATCCACCAAAATCTGCATTCCAAAGCCAAATAGTGCTCCCTCCAATGCACGCCCTGCTATGTGCCCAAACAGCAGTTTACACCCGCATGTAGGGTATTACCGTACTAGGAAGAAATTGCGTGACACAATTTGGGGTGGTTTTTTCCAGGATTCAATGTAAAAATTAAACATTTTCAGCTAAAATTGCAGATTGTTGGAAAAATATATATATTTTTTTTTCATTTTCATAGCCTAACACTAAAAAAAGTAGTGAAACACCTGTGGGGTCAATGTACTCACAACACCTCTGGATATATTCCTTAAAGGGTGTAGTTTCCAATATGGAGTCTTTTTAGAGGTGTTTATTAAGTTTTAGCACCTTAGGGTGTCCTCAAACCTGAAATGGCGCCTAAATAATATCGTAATGAAAATGAGACCCCAGGGTCCGGTAGGTGCTCCTCCTATTCTGGGGCTTGTGGTTGAGCCAAATAGCGCAATTGAGCCACATATGGGATATCTCTGAAAACGGCAGAATCTGGGGAATCGATTTTGAGTTGCATTTACCTGGTCACATCTACCGTTGTCCAGTGAATAATGAATAAAAATTGAAAATCTGCAACAACAAAAAAATGAAATTTTTAAATTTCCCCTCCATTTTGCTGTAATTTCTGTGTAATATCTAAAGGGGTAACACACTTCCTAAATGCTTTTTTAAGTACTTTAAGGGGTCTAGTTTCTTAGATGGGATCATTTATGGGGGTATCTAACATACAGACCCCTCAGAGCCATGTCAGAACTGGACTGGTCCCTAAAAAAAATCTATTTTGCAAATTTTCTCGAAAATGTGAAAAATGACTACTAAATTTCTAAGCCCCCTAATGTGGTAAAAAAAAAAATGATGCCAACCTACAGCAGACATATGGTAGATGCTAGTTATAAACTATTTTAAATGGAATAACTATCTGCCTTACACGCAGAAATTTTTGAACTTTGAAAATTGCTAATTTTTTCACATTTTCATGATATTTTGATATTTTTCACAAACAAGCAAGGATTTTTTGTACCAAAATGTCTTACTATATTAAAGCACAATGTGTAATGAGAAAACAATCTCTGAATCACTTGGATAGGTTAAAGTGTCAAAAAGTTATTCTCACATAAAGTGACATATGCCAGATTTTAAGACCGGGGCTCTGTCAGGAAGGACAAAACTGGCTCCAACGGTAAGGAGTTAAAGTGCTACAGCGGGGTGTTTTATGTCCTCCCTGTACACTTACTTTCATCTGTCCTTTTTTCCAAATCAGTTATATATTCGCTTATTTGTATTTTTGTAAACAAAAAAATTAAAAAATGTAATAAACATTCAATTATAAAAATAAATAAATAAATAAATAAATAATTGGGCTATCCTTTCTCCGTGGCTACACTATTTCAGCCCACTAGTTCCAAGCAGCAAAGAATATTTAGGTCAGCTCACTGTCCACGATTTGTTTAGTGATATCTGGGTGTATTTTGAACTGTGGACAATCACCCTATTGCTACTATGCCAAGCCATCAACAGTCAACACCCTACTATCATGGTTTCCTGGTTTATACTGTTATTTACTTCTTTAGGGTGCAGCAAGGGACAAATGCCAGTCGGTTTGTGTGCAGTGCACACGGCCGTGGGGGGGAGGAGTGTTTGCTGGGTGCGTCTTTTCTCCGCGATGAGCGGAGAAAAGCTCTCTCCCTTCACATTCACAAGCACAGATTCTGTCTGTAAACCGGGCAGCTCGCGGGTGGAAACCTGTGCAGTGGGGACTGCTACACGGGTTTTCCATAGAGCCCCGTTCTGCTAATTTACGGCTGGTTTTTACAGACGTTCTGCAAAACTGCAAACCGTCTGAAAAACCGGCCGAAAACCCGTGCCGTGGGGACATGTCCTTACTGTCTCACATTGTTCAGCGGTTTTGGTTTTTTGAATCGTTTTTGTCACTGATTTTGTCCAGCTTTCCCCAGCAGTTTTTGGATTTTTTTCAAGCAGAGAAGTGTACTGAGTGCAAAAGTATTCCTGATTGGTGCAAGAAAGCATGTGATTTTTTTTTTTTTAAATCTCCACCCAGTGGTCACTCCCTGAGATTCCAGTGGCCATCTTGGACTTGTCTCAGCAAGAAATTGATTGTATGTGCTCCAGGCTCTTTTTTAAAAAATAATACAAAATGAGTTTCTCCACTATTAGACAACTGTGGTGACATGAATGAGTCCTCTTTCATTAGAAACAGGAAATAGTTTGCAGAACCTTCCTGTGTTAAAAAAAAGTGCAAAAGGACCTGTAAAAACACCCACTATAGGTGGGACCATTCTTCACTTTTTTTTGCTAAAACCGCCCAAAAACAGCGCCAAAACCCTGGACAAAAAACACCCACTCACTTACTGAGCAGTTTACATTGACTCCAATGCATACATGCCAACTCTCCCGCTTTTGGCGGGGGGGGTCCCGCTAATGGGGGGTCCCCCCCCCCCCCCCGCCACCCCGGCAGAGTTGGCGAACCTCCCGCCGCCCGGTGTGTCTTACTGTGCATGGAGGAGGCAGGAGGGATCGTTCCCCTTCTCCCCCTGTATGTACAGCACCAGTGTGCGCTGTACATAGAGATCAGCATCGCAGGGGAGTGACGCGCGGCGGCACTCACTCTCCCTGCGACGCTGAGTCGGTTGGCCGGGAGATGTCCAGTACTGGCCGTGCTGCAGGGAGCCTGGTGAGGTAAGTGGCTATTATTTTATTTTTATTAGCTATAGGGGGGCTCTACCTGGCTACTACAAAGGGGGCAACTACCTGGCTACAACGGGGGCTCTAACTGGCTACAAAGGGGGGTCTACCTTGCTACAACAAAGGGCGCAACACCTGGCTTCTACAAAGGGGGCTGCTACCTGGCTACTACAAAGGGGGGCTCTACCTGGCTACTACAATGGGGGCCTCTACCTGGCTACTACAAAGGGGGCCTCTACCTGGCTACTACAAAGGGGGGCTCTACCTGGCTACTACAAAGGGGGGCTCTACCTGGCTACTACAAAGGGGGCCTCTACCTGGCTACTACAAAGGGGGGCTCTACCTGGCTACTACAAAGGGGGGATCTACCTGGCTACTACAAAGGGGGCCTCTACCTGGCTACTACAAAGGGGGCTGTACCTGGCTACAAAGGGGGACTCTACCTGGCTATCAGAGGGCTCTACCTGGCTGCAAGGGCACTACCTGGTTATGGAGGGCTACTACCTGGCTAGAGGGGGCATCTACCTGGCTTTCTTCCAAAGCCGTTATGCAATTAGGTGGAGTGGGTGTGGCTTTTTGAAGGGGCGTGGCACAACAACAAGATGGGCGTGTCCATGCACATTTCTTCTGCTTTTCCACTTTCAAAAGTTGGCAACTGTGCTCCAATGTTAATTTTCTGTCTGGAAACAGAGCAGAAGAATGAACATGTTCTAAGCTTCTTTTCAGAAGAACCGCCCGGCAGAAAATCCATTCAGTGGGGACTGCTGGACTGTTTTTCTATTGAAGTTTATGAGAGAGAGTTGCTTGCAGGTTTTCAGACGGTTTCTAAAACCGCAAACCGTCTGAAAAACAGACCAAAAACCCTTGCTGTGGGGACATGCCCTTAGGGTATGTTCACACATGCGTGTTTGGATCCATCTGTTGGACCCCAAACGGACCCAAACACGCATCTAATAAATAGCAGTGTGATTTACATTGCTCTTAATATGAAACACGCATCAGTGTTCACATGAGTGATCGCCGATTCATGTCTCACTGCGTCTTTCGGATCCATCTTTCGGATCTGTTCCAAGAACTGACATGTCAATTCTTGGCCCCAAAGACGCAGCAGGAGCCCTATTTTAAACTACAGGGTGTGATCCTGCTGCAGTCAACTGGCATCCAAATATGCAGCTGCGTGTTGGATTTGTGTTGTATCCTTTTTGTATCAAATCGCCTCTGCTTTTTTGGATGCGATTTTTGGATCCAAAACGGATCCAAAAACGCTTTGCGATTGGCCCCTAAAGTCAGTTTAAATTGTTTATTTTAATATGTTAATATGATCTGTATATCATCTACCCTGTGGCAAGGGTGAGTACATAGCCAGCAAATACTGAGCGATTCTGAGACCTGCTACCTATGGGCTGAGATGTTGGTAACTTCCCACTTTGCTAGAAGATGCACAGTTCAGTTTTTAGGGGGGAAAAAACAGTGACCTTTGCACCATCTAAAAAAGATGCTGATTCATGACCCTGGGCAACTCTGATGTCTTTGTTAAATGCCATCAAACAACTTACCTCCCTTTACCTTACCCTCCCCAACCAACTTACGCTGCTTGTGACCCCTACCCAATAAAAACCACAGACAACCAATTGGATAAAATTGGCCACAGCAGCCGTTTTATTAACAATACAAACATAAATAACATTTGCATAAATACTATAAAACAATATTACTTATGTACATAACAGTACCATAATATACGCTCACCGGCCACTTTATTAGGTACACCTGTCCAACTGCTCGTTAACACTTAATTTCTAATCAGCCAATCACATGGCGGCAACTCAGTGCATTTAGGCATGTAGACATGGTCAAGACAATCTCCTGCAGTTCAAACCGAGCATCAGTATGGGGAAGAAAGGTGATTTGAGTGCCTTTGAACGTGGCATGGTTGTTGGTGCCAGAAGGGCTGGTCTGAGTATTTCAGAAACTGCTGATCTCCTGGGATTTTCACGCACAACCATCTCTAGGGTTTACAGAGAATGGTCCGAAAAAGAAAAAACATCCAGTGAGCGGCAGTCCTGTGGCGGAAATGCCTTGTTGATGCCAGCGGTCAAAGGAGAATGGGCAGACTGGTTCGAGCTGATAGAAAGGCAACAGTGACTCAAATAGCCACCCGTTACAACCAAAGTAGGCAGAAGAGCATCTCTGAACGCACAGTACGGCGAAACTTTGAGGCAGATGGGCTACAGCAGCAGAAGACCACACCGGGTGCCACTCCTTTCAGCTAAGAACAGGAACTGAGGCTCCAATTTGCCCAAGCTCATCGAAATTGGACAGTAGAAGATTGGAAAAACGTTGCCTGGTCTGCTGAGTCTCGATTTCTGCTGCGACATTCGGATGGTAGGGTCAGAATTTGGCGTCAACAACATGAAAAACATGGATCCATCCTGCCTTGTATCAACGGTTCAGGCTGGTGGTGGTGGTGTCATGGTGTGGGGAATTTTTCTTGGCACTCTTTGGGCCCCTTTGGGACCAATTGAGCATCGTTGCAACACCTTGTGGAATCTATGCACGAAGAATTGAGGCAGTTCTGAAGGCAAAAGGGGGTCCAACCCGTTACTAGCATGGTGTACCTAATAAAGTGGCCGGTGAGTGTATATTTATCACCAACTTTCACTCCCCAGCTAACTGTCCACCAGTTAGCTCCGTCCCCCAACAACCATAGACCAACTCAACCATTGATCAACCAATACCAGAATACACCGCCACCTACAGGGGCAGAGGTCCTTGGAGCCAAATCCGACCTGGCGACCAAATCCCAGAAGGGAAAAACCACACTACCCCCAGCCGCATTCCACTTGTTCGGAGGTCCAAAAGCCATACATGATGGCTCAGCCAACTTGCTCTCCAGGGGTACCAGCCTGGAAGAGCCCCACCTTCGCCAGGCCGTGTCCACCTTTTCCACACCCCTGAGGGAGTCACACCCCGAATGACTCCCTCAGCCAATCTCCTCCTCCAACTCCAAGAACCCCTGCCGCCACCACGAGCATGCCATGACCCCTCATGCATGCGAAGACCCCACCAAACCGATCGCCCTCTCGATACCCTCTTGTAAACCAAGGGCCCACAAATCCAAACCAACTGCCGTTAGGTGCACTCCATCGGCCCTCCAAAAATTACCCTCCCCGACTCCAATTCAAGATGTCGAACAAAGACCCCGCCATTGCGGGCCACGAAGCCCGCCACTGCCCTATTCACTTTAACCCGAGCCCGATTCAAACGCTCCACTGAACGCTCCCCCCGCCAGTGATGCCTGTAAACTATATTGGACCAAACAATCACCATGTTCGGAAAGGTAGACCATAACCACAACAAATCGTACTTGACGGTCCTAATTAGTTCCCTAGACGACACGGACCCTAAATCATTCCCTCCTGCATGCAAGACCAAAATATCCAGCTCCCTGTCCAATGCAGCGAACCGAATAACCTCAGGCACCACCCCTAACCAACGCATCCCTCGCCTTCCGAGCCATCAGACCTCAGAAACACTCCTTGGAAAACTCAAATGACCCCCATTCGGTCTCGCCGCAGCCCGTTCCGCACCCCAGTGCACGTAGGAATGCCCGAAAATCCAGACCAGGAGGGGAGACCGTGCTGAAAAATAAACAGAAGAAGGTAAACAACAAATGCTGAATTAACGGCCCAAACACCCCCTCCACCTCCCTTCCGACACTAAACCAGCCCATCCCCTGGCACCAAGTGCGGGCGGACATAAAGACGGAACCTGTCCAACTCCCATCTTCCTATCCGTCGCACCACATCTGCACTAAGCCCCCAGCTCGCAGCCTCGGTAGCTGCCCCAATGCGGAACGAATGTGGCGCGAAAGAAGACGGGTCCAGCCCAACTGCTTCCAGACAGCGGCGGAAAACAGCGGTAAACTGGAACCGCGACAAAAAGGAACCGTCTGCATGGCATAGAAGCGGCCCATCTTGGGCCCTCCGCAGAGCCCGAAAAGCCCTCAAACAACCCACCGGGCACATCAAGGCGCCCGGGACCCGCCGTAAAACCACCAGCTTGCCATTGCCCAACTGGTCAGTTTTCGACTTGCGGATGCAAAAATGCACCACACCCCCCGTTCCACAACATCCGCCGACTGCAATCCCCCACTTCTCAACCGACTGGGCGACACCAGCTCTCCCACCCTGAGAGCCCCAAAAAACACCAATGATAAAGCTAATCTGAACACGGCCGTCTCAAAACTGGAAGCAGCCAACCGATTCAGCTCAATCCCCAATCGCTCTAGCAACTGAAACACCACCGGAAGCCTCGAATCCCGAACACTGCAACCCTTCCTGTAACCCCTCAACGCCCGCATAACCACAAAATCTTTTGTCAAATCTTTTGTCAAGCCCCAACCTGATCCCCCAGTGGCAGCAACCACTCTGACCATAGTCCCCAGGCTGCCTCATAAGCCGCCCAGGTTCCACCCGACAGAGAGGCCCGAATCAGGCTACCGGCTTCTCGAAGGCCACGGTCCAAAGATGACGAGGACATTCCTCCCCGACTTCCGCCGCCACCGGTGCCAACGTCCGGAACCAATCCCACTGTAATCGAGAGAGAGAGTCAGCCACTGCGTTTTTGAACCCCCGGCACATGTTCTGCCCGCACTCAAGAATTCAGACACTTCAACACTAGCAACCGTAGCAACCTGACAACTGGAGGGGACGAGGCCGACAAGCAATTAATAGCTTGCACCACCCCAAATTGTCACAAAATAACCGAACTTTCCGATTCCTAAACCGCTCTCCCCACAATTCCACGGCCACCACAATTGGGAACAGCTCCAAAAACGCCAAATTACGCATAACCGGCAACTCCTTCCATGACGCCGGCCAAGGAGCCGCACACCACTCACTCCCACAAATCGCCCCAAAGCCCGTGCTGCCTGCCGCATCTGTAAATGTCCATCTCGCTGTTAGACACCTCCCCCTCCAATATAATGGAACGCCCATTGTACTTGTCCGAGAAACCAGCCCACACTGCCAAATCGTCTCGATAAATCCCTGTTGACCTATAAAAATGAAGGGGGCCTATCGAAAACCCGCTGTCGCACTCGCCAACCGCCTGCAAAAAACCCGCCCCATAGGCATGATCCGGCAGGCGAAATTGAGCCTCCCAAGAAGCGATTGCAAGTCTCGCAACTGAATCTTCCGCAATCCGTGTGCTCTCCGCACCTCTCTTCTCAACCCCTCTTACTTGTCTTCTGGCAATCGGCATTCCATCTGAACCGAATCTATGCAGATTCCCAAAAAACTCAAGCAGGTCCCCGGCCCTTCCATCTTGTCCGCCTCCAACGGCACCCCGAAGCGCCTCGCCACCCAACTCATCGCCTGAAGCAAGGACCCGCAAACAGGAGATCCCGCCGGCCCCACACAGAAAAAATCATGAAGGTAATGGATGATGGAATCCAAACCGGACACGTCCCGCACCACTCATTCCAGAAATGTGCTAAAAGCCTCAAAATAGGCACACGACAGCGAACATCCCATCAGAAGGCATCGATCAACATAGAACTTCCCCTCCCATGAACACCCCAACAAACGCGAACTATCCGGATGAACGGCAACAACCGGAATGCCGATTTGATGTCCATTTTGGCCATTAGTGAACCCGACCCGTGACGCCGCACCAAAGCCAACGCCACATCAAACGACGTATAAACGACAGAACTCAGGCGCAATCGCATCATTCACCGAACAACCCCTTGGAAACGACAAATGATGTATGAGCCGAAACTTGTTCGGTTCTTTCTTCGGCACAACCCCCAAAGGCGACACCACCAATTGCTCCAAAGGCGGGCAATCGAAGGGGCCAGCCATCCGCCCCAAAGCCACTTCCTTGGCCAACTTCTCAGCCACCACCGAGGGATGTTCATTAGCCGATCTCAAGTTCCTCACTGAGAAAGGGACCTCATGACCAGGCGGAGGTATCCTGAACACCTGAGCAAAACCCTCAGTCAACAAAACCGTCGATGCCTTATCCGGAAATCTAGCCAGGAATGGCGCCATTTCGTGCAGCTTCACCGGCGTCACCCCCTTGTCCACCCAAATAACCCCCTTTTCCACGCCCTTAAACACCTTGTAACCGGTGGGTTTAAACCCACAAAAGGGAAAACCGGGGCCAAATTTACATGGCCCCTATTCAACAGCCAGCACCTGAAACCCCCCCCTGGCTGGACCCGCCCCCTCCCCACCCCCACACCCCCCCCCCCCCCCGGAAAGGACTGCCCAAATTTTGTCGGGGCCATGACCTTAAGCCACAGGCCAATGTCCTTATGGTCCCAGCGTATGGCCGGACGCACCGCCTTCCTCTGACGAAACTGCTGGTCATACCTCAACCACGCCATCCCGCCATACGCCCTATGAGCCTCAGCAATCATATCCAAATAACAGAAAAGCCCGGAACAATTTTACGGCGCTTTATCACCAACCACGATCGCCTAAATTGCAAAAGCTTGCAACCAGTTAGAGAACATCTGAGGGATGAGCCTCCACCTGCGCTTCTCCTCTTCCTCCTTTTTGCTTTCATCCCTCTTTCCTCTGTCTAGGTTAAATTTCTCAAGGGGCAAGAGGGAGAAGATCTCGACGTACTCATCCTTCCAGATCTTCTCCCTCACCTCCTTCTTCAGATGTGCCCCCAATGGACCCTCAAAGCATACGTATACTTCGCCTTTCGCCCTGTCATCCAACCTAACCCCCTCGTTTGGCTCCTTGTCCGTCTGGACAGAAACTGTCACACCCGACCGAGACCCTACAGACCCAGGCCCAATATCGCCCGCGCTGCCCGCTCTCCCCGTGGGAACCACCAACGAGGGCGGCGAAGATACCCACGCTTCCACCGGTGAACCTCGAGCCCCAGATCCCCGATCCTCGAAGCATGCTAACAATTTCCGTAGGGCCGCCGCTAAACCCCCTGGTTCCCCAGACGCCTACTCTGGCCTCCCGCCCGAGCCTGACGTCTCAGCCCCGAGCCCACCTCGCTCCACCAGCTCCCGCAAAATCGGCGGAAACGAACATGACATGGACAAACACTCACCCGGCTCCGTGGGTGCTGTGAACCCACCAGCCATAGTCCTGGAACCTTGATTGACTGTCCGGGGGAATCCTCGATCGACCGACGCAGCCTGGCGACCCGGGTCCAGGCCCTCAAACCCTGATAGGGGAGGACCGACTGGCGCAGGTCTCTGAGACCGGGCTGGGGACTGCCACGCTCGCGGAGTTGAAAAAGCCTCTACATGCTCGGAACCAACCAGGCCAGCCGACCGCTGCCCGTCACGACCACTTTCATGCCCATCCAACGCTGGCGACCCCGTCCGATGAAGCGAGGAGGTCCGACGCTCGGTTACCCCTCTGGCGGGACATCACTACACGAGGGTACCGTCACTACTGAACTAACTGATGTCCTTGGGGCAGCAGCGGGCCGAGCGCCAGACCGGCGCGCCGACTCACTGCCCCCCGCAGGACCCGCCGGCATACTAGGATTCCTTCCAGACCTAGCCAGCCGGTCCCTAGCCTGCGACCCAGCAGGCTGCTCTGGAGGGTCCCCTGAGGGGCTCCGCCGGCGGCGGGTCCGGGGGTGCAATCAGGGCTCAGCCGTTGTGGAGGGCGAGCCCTCCTCCTGTGCCTACCCCCAGTGCTGCCTCCTTCATGTGGCTGAGCTCCGGTCCCCTCTGCGGCCGCGACACCGGCCGTCTCTGCACTGCCGCCCGCATTGACCATGTCCTGTACCACGGCCCGGAGCCAGTCGGCGCCCCGGGAAGTAGCCAGTGTATATCAAGGCAGGGCAGTATATAGCCAGGCAGGGCAGTATATAGCCATGCAGGGCAGTATATTGGCAGGCAGGGCAGTATATAGCCAGGCAGGGCAGTATATTGGTAGGCAGGGCAGTATATAGCCAGGTAGGGCAGTTTATAGGTAGGCAGGGCAGTATATAGCCAGGCAGGGCAGTGTATAGCCAGGCAGGGCCAGTATATAGCCAGGCAGGGCAGTGTATAGCCAGGCAGGGGCAGTGTATAACCAGGCAGGGGCAGTGTATAGCCAGGCAGGGCAGTATATAGCCAGGCAGGGCAGTGTATAGCCAGGCAGGGCAGTATATAGGTAGTCAGCGCCAGTAGTTTAAAAAAAAAAAAAAATGTTACTCATCTGATTTCCCTCCTCTTCTCTCCTCTCTCCGTCCGTCAGAGCCGAGTGGGCGCTCTCTACAGAGGCCGCGCCCGCGGACGGGCGCACGATGACGTCATTACATCGTGCGCCTGCCCCGCGGCCTCCTGGGAGCTGTTCTGCCTCGGCTGCGGCCAAACAGCCGTGTGATGAGGGGGGACCTGCGCCACAGACCAGCGCCAGTACTCGGGGCCCACCAGGGGGAAACTCCAGCCTCCCCCGGCGACGCTCCGAGCCGGCGCTGCGGCCTGAATCCCGGCTGCCCCCGGGCAGAGTCTGGCTGTTGCTCCACTGGGCAGGGTAGGCTGCTGCCCGGGAGGGCCCCCTGAGATCGTGGGGCCCCCAGGCAATGGCCTACCTAGTCCAATGGAAGAGACGGCCCTGCTTCTCAGGTACTCCCTGTGGCTTCAGCCACAAACTGGCTATATGTTATGACACCAGCTTCTCATATAACCTTTCTTGGTCTATGGTTTTTAAGTAGATCACTATTAATAGCTATATGCTCAATACAATAGATTATATACATTGGGCCTTATTTATCAAAACTGTCTAACAATTGAAGTTCCCAAAGCAACCAGTCAGAGTCCAGCTTTAAATTTTCCAGAGTTTACGAAATGGGACCTGTGCTTTGGGCAACAGAGACAGTTTTAATAAATGAAGCCCAGCACGAAACGCTCTACAATATACCACATACAGTATACCTATCAACATAAGCAAATTACCCATAGACATTTTCTCAAGGAGCTATACCTACATTATTTTATGTAAGGGTGAAACAAAAGAGGTTTATCCCTCTTACAAGTATTAGAGTTTAACCCTTCCTGATGTAGGGATTTTTTTTCACACTTTGTTCGTTTTTCCCTCCTCCTTTTCACGAGCCATAACTTTTTATATGTTTACATCTCCAAAGACATATAGTGGCTTATTTTTGGCAGGACTATAAGATGTACTGAGGAACGAACTGGGGAATTCTGTGTGGGGTGGGACATGAAAAAAGTTGCGATTGCTCAGTCATTTTTGGGAGGGAGTTGTTTTTGTAGAGTTAACTGCTCAGTATAAATTACATGTTATTTTTGTTTTGTGGGTCTGTATGATTTCGGTGATACCAAATTGTTACAGTTTTAACACCTTCAAAAAAAATATCTTTTTATTTTTAAGTTTAAAGTTGCAATGCCATTTTCTTTGACCAATATTTGTATTCAGTCTATGGACCTGAGTGAGGGCTCTTTTTTTGCATGTTGAAGTGTAGTTTATATTAGTAACATTTTGAGATAGTATTTTAGTCCTTCTAGTGTATTGACCACTCGGAGATGCATTCACTCCTACACTGTTCTGCAATAGTAAAATATTGCAAAACAGTGTGCGATAATGACTACAGTAGGAAGTAATAAGAGTAGCAAGATGGCAACCATGGAGGCCTTCATTAGGTTTCAAGCTGTAATGACAGGTCAGCACCATGTGATCTCATCACAGGGGTGCCAATTGGACAATGGTACAGAGTGCAGCACCACATTTTAATCCCATAGATGCCACTGACAAGTTTACTGTGGTGTATAAATGGTTAACCCCTTTCCGACCTCAGACAGACCCATAGGTCCTAGAGGGAGAGACATTCCCGCAAATGGACGTATGGCTACATCCCGGAGATCGTGCGGGATTGCAAACGAGCTCCGCATGATCGCGACATGGGACCAGTGGTATATTACCACTGTCCTCATGTCGCATCACCCCCGGCCATAGTAAGCTCTGGCCGCAAGTGATTAACACCTTAGCTCTGATGATCTATTAAAATCGCCAGAGCTAAGTCAGAGGCAGAAGAAGAGAGCTCCTCCTACCTACTCCCGGCGAGCAATGGCACATGCGTGCCATTTCTGTCTCCTACCAGCCAGCCCGGGAGTGTATTAAACACTTCCTGGGCTGTCTGGGATTTCACCATGCCCGGCAATGCATTGTGGGCATTGCAGGGCAGAGTGATTGACAGTTGCCATGAAGACCAGTACACAGCAATAAGCTGTGTACTGACCTCCTATTGTATGAATGATTTGAAGATCACTCATACAGTTCCACTATGGGGAAAAGTGAAAAAAGTGTATAAAAGTGAAAAAAGTGAAACAGAAACACTAAAAATAAAATAAAAACACGAGCACCACCCTTTTCCCCTTTACAAATGGAAATCGCCCCAAAACAGATAAAAAATAAATAAAGTACATATATTTGATATCGCTGCGTGCGTAACAACCTGCCCTATAAATATGTCACATTAATTTACCCGCACGGTGTACGCCGCAAAAAAAAAATAAATCAAAGTGGTACAAATTAAAACGTCGGCCCAACCCACAAACAAAAGTCCCTACACAGCTCTGTATATGGAATAATAGTAAAAAAGTTATGGCTATCAGAAGATAGCGATGCATAAATACTGTCTTACACAATAAAAACACTTTTTTTTAAAGCGCTATAACGTAAATAAAAAAACACTACCAGGATTTCAGTTTTTCTTCACCCTGCCTTCCAAAAAATGGATTTAAAACTGATTGAAAAGCCTTGTCCCCCCAAAATATACCAATAAAAATGTCAACTCATCCCACAAAAAACAAGTCCCTACACAGATCTGTACACAGAAAAATTAAAAAGTTCTGGCTCTCAGACTATGGCGATGCACAAACGTGTTTTCCTTTTTGAATAAAAGTGTTTTTACTGTGTAAAAGCAGTAAAACGTAAAAAAAATTATACAAATTGGGTATCACTGTAATTGTATCAACCTGATGAGTAAAGCATGGTGACCGCTGTAAAAAATTTTAATAAAAAACACTACCAGGATTGCTGTATTTTGTTCAAAATGCCTCACAAAAACCTTAATAAAAAGGGATCAAAGTGTCATGTGCACACCATAATGGTACAAATAAAAACGTCAACTCATCCCACGAAAAACAAGCCAATGTTCAGCTCCGTATACAGAAAAATAGAAAAGTTATGGCTGTCAGAATAGGACAACATAAAAACACAATTTTTTCTAACATATTTCTATTGTGTAAAAGTAATAAAACATAAAAACTATATAAAATTTATATCATATCATAGTAAAGTTATCCTGTCATTTACACTCGACGGGGCTTTAAAATTGAAACCCAAAAAACAAAGACAGAACTGCGTTTTCTCCCCCATTTTCATGGCTCAATGCTAAAAAAAAAAACTATGGCACATCTATGTGCTTAAAATGCACAATAAACCCCTAGATGAGATCAATGAGGGGTTTTGAATCCAAAATGGGGTGACTTATGGAAGGTTTCACCTGTTCTGGTCCTTTGGGGGCTTTGCAAATGCGGCACAGCTCTGTGTCCCAAAAGTCAAATAATGCTCCCTCCTTTATACACCCTGCCACACACCCAAACAGCAGTTTACACCCATACATAGGGTACTGCTGATCTTGGAAGAAATTGTGTCAAAAAATCTGGGGTGCTTTTTTCCAGGATTCTTTGTAAAAATTAAACATTTTCAGCTAAAATTGCAGATTGTTGAAAAAAAATTCTTTATTTTCACAGCCTAACGCTAAAAAAATTTGTGAAACACCTGTGGGGTCAATATACTGACTACACCCCTGGATATATTCCTAAGTGGGTTGTAGTTTCCAATGTGGGGTCTTTTTAGTGGTGTTTATTAAATTGTAGCACCTTAGGATGTCCGCAAACCTGAAATGGCGCCTAAATGAAATCGGCTTGTGGTTAAGTCAAATAGCGCACTAAGGTCACATATGGGATATATCTGAAAATGGCAAAATCTGGGGCATCAATATTAAGTTGTATTTCCCTGGTCATATTTATTGTGTTCTTGTGAATAATGGATAAAAATTGAAAATCTGCAAAAAAAGTAACATTTTGAAATTTCACCTCCACTTTGCTTTAATTCCTGTGAAACACCTAATGGGCAAATAAACTTCTTAGATGCTATTTTTAATACTTTAAGGGGTGTATTTTCTTAGATTAAGTCATTTATGGGGGTATCTAACATACAGGCCAATCAAAGCCATGTCAGAACTGGACTGGTCCCTAAAAAAATGTATATTGCAAATTTTCTTGAAAATGTGAAAATTACTACTAAATTTCTAAGCCCACTTATGTTATAAAAAAAACACATTTAAAAAGATGCCAACCTACAGTAGACATATGGTTGATGCTAGTTAGAAACCAAAATTTCTTACTAAGTTAAAGCACAATGTGCCATGAGAAAAAAATCTCTGAATCACATGGATAGTGACACATGCCAGATTTAAAAAATGGGGCTATTTCAGTAAGGCCAAAACTGGCTCCCCCGGGCCAAAGTTGGAGTCATCCCCAATTCCAGCCACTAGTGACAAGTGACGGCTGTAACTAGCTGTTGTTACCTGCTGTGTAAGGAGCTCTATACCTTGTTACTAGCGCTCTGCTGTAAATATATGGAAAATATCAGGAAGTCATTAAGGGGGTTATCCACTTAGTAACAATAGTTTACAGCTAGCTCCTGAGGCCCTATTAAAATAAAAAAAATGTATACCAACTTTTCCCTGATCCCTGTTTTCAGCACTGCACTCCTACCTCCCACTAATTTATATCACCGTTCAGAAGAACAGCTCCAAACGGGGATGTGGCGCGTGACGGCTGAATCCAATCAGAAGCTAAAGTGGTGACATGTCTGTTCGAAAGTGGTAGAATGTAAAAAGAATACCAGAGATACAGCACTTCAATCGGGGACCGTGGGAAGGTGAGTATAAGTTTTTTTTATTTTAACGCTTTAGCACCGGAGCCAATTTTGACCTTCCTTGCAGAGCCCCATTTTTTTTTAAATCTGACATGTGTCACTTTATGTGGGAATGACTTTTTGATACTTTTACCTATTCATGTGATTCAGAGCTTTCTTGTGACACATTTGACCTCAAGTATGAAAACTGTTTAGGTCTAAAACTCACTTTTTTGCCCATAGGTTACAAGGGGGAAAAAAGTGAGCTTTAGACCTAAACAGTTTTCATACGTGTGGCCCATTGTGCTTTAAATAAAGTAATGCGTTTTGGTCCACACAATCCTTGTTTATTTGTGGAAAATATCAAAATGTTGTGAAAACTTAGTTTATAACTAGCACCTACCATATATCTATTGTTTGTTGCCATCATTTTTAATTGTTTATATTATTTTACCATATTACGGAGCTTAGAAATTTAGCAGTAATTTTTACATTTTCAAGAAAATTTGCACAGATTTTTGTTTAGTGACCAGTCCATTTCTGACTTGGATTTGAGGGGCCTGTATGTTAGATACAGCATTTACCATGTAGTATAGATGTGGGTTGGTACAATTACAGCAATATCAATTTTATATAGTTTTTCATGTTTTAGAACTTTTACACAATAGAAATGCATTTGTAAAAAATTGTGTTTTCATGTCATCATAGCCTGAAAGCCATGACTTTTTTAATTTTTTTGTATATGGAGCCGATTAAGGACTTATTTTTTGAAGGATGAGTAGCCGTTTTCATTGGTTTCATTATGGAGTTCATATGATGCTTTGATCGCTTTATCAAAGTTTTTGAGAGGAAAGATGAACAAAATACAGCAATCCTACTAGTGTTTTTTATTTTTACACCGGTCACCATGCCATATAATTGACATGCTTGATTTACTCAGCAGGTGATACAATTACAGCAATACACAATTTGTATATTTTTTATGTTTTACTGCTTTTACACAATAAAAACACATACTCAAATTAGAAAACACGTTTTTGCTTCACCATAAACTGAGCCATAACTTTTATATTTTTCTGTATATGGAGCTGTGTATGGACTTGTTTTTTGCAGGATAAGTTGACAAGAATATAGGCATCAAATTGGGGGAGAAAACACTTTTTGATCGCTTTTTGGAACAAAATTCAGATATCATATTATAGTATTTATTTTTAACAGTGCACACTGTGCAGTAAATGTGACAAGATTGTTTTACTCCCTGGGCCGATACAATTATGGTGATACCCAGAGTACCAGGAAATAAACCTTGGGGCCCACCATCAACTATAAAGAAATCATGCAAGGCCATCACAGTTTTGTAGCAGAACGTACATATATTGTCGCACAGTATAAAACAAAAGGTTTATTAATCAAATAACCAATTTAACTTAATAAATAACAGTAGAGCCAAAACAGAAAAAAACTACTGGAAAAAAAAACGACACCTCTTAAAGAATATATCCGGGGGTGTAGTTAGTACATGGACCCCATAGGGTTTTCACGATTTTTTTTAGTGTTAGGCAGTGAAAATGAAACATTTTTATTTTTTCTAACAATTTGCAATTTTAGCTGAAAACGTTTAATTTTTACAAAGAATCCTGGAAAATATGCGCTCCAAATTTTGTTACACAATTTCTTCAAAGTTCGTGAATACCCTATATATGGCTGTAAACTGCTGTTTGGGCACATGGCAGGGTGTACAGGGGAGGGAGCGCAATTTGGCTTTTGGAACGCAGATTTTGGTGGGGCCATGTCGCATTTGAAAAGCCCCCAAAGTACCAGAACAGGTGAGACCTTCCAGAAATCGCTGCATTTTGGATTCAACTCAGTTCCCTGCTGCGATTATGCGAGCTCCACTTGTGAGCCCGCACAATGTCGAGGACATGCCCATACGTCCAATTGCGGTTACACCTACCCAGCTATGTACGTACAATGTCACCAACACAGTTTCACTGAGTTTTAGAGGTTTTGCACTAACTTTGTCTCCTAAGGCTGTGGGTGGTTCTACAGCAATGATTAGCATATTCAACTTCTAGCAAGCTATTATTATGACAGTCCAGGAGATTGTTAGTTCTAACAAGATTACAGATAAAGCCATGCTTTTCAGTCCTCACAGCACATGTACATTTTGTTTAGTGAAGCTTATCTTGTTAAATATAATTAGTTTGCTTTGATTTCAGTCTGTCTGGGGGTTGATGTCACTCCCTGCTCTCAGCTAAACAGATAATAGATGTCCATGCTCTCAGCTAATGAGACAACAGACGTCCACCTGGTATGCAGTTAACCATATATACCTGTGTGCACTTCAGAGCACATAAAAAAAGCTCACGACTAAAGTAAAATCTATGTATTTAGAAAAAGTCTTTATTTAACTGTCCCTTTATGTTGAAAGCTAATCTTTGTAGTGAGAAAAGCCCTTTTATGGGGCCCCGGAGCTGGCTGTAAGATTTTATTACAAAGTTGGACAACTCCTCCAGGAGGCCTGCAGCCAACTCTTGGGGTATTTTGCAGCCTTTTGCATACAGATTTATACAGTAATTGATTAATGAGACCTGTATGCCGTAAGCTTCCAAGCTCCATATTGTGGTGGCTGCAGAAAAAAAAATAGGATATTTAAAGCTCTGTAACAACTGGAACTTGGTACAAAGATATAGTATGAAACAAATCAGAGCAGAATTCAGAGACTTACAATGGTAATCAAACATGAGAATTCACTGTCAGGCTTTTCAGTAGAATGCCGATGCTTTCTGTGATTGCTCTTTTTTATTTTGCTGCTGCTTATCCTCTTAAATAGAATTGTGGTTTCTTATAATATATCAAATATTAAAAACCTAATTTGACTTTAGGTCAACCCCGTTTTTTAAATTAATATTTTGTGAGGTGCATTAAACATTCCACTTTTTGCTGAGCCCCATATTTTACCTTTTCACGCCATGAGGCTGGATGTAGTTTACTATGGCATTAGTACCTCATTGCCTCCAGCAGGCAATTACATTTATACAAAATCTGAGCCATTATACCGCTAATCTACTTTCAATCCTATAGTACCGGTTAAATCATATGACAAATAGGCAGCAGCAGAGTCTTCCGCCTAAACCACTGTGCCCTTGGCTGCTAATTCTAAATATAGCATGTGCTTTAAATTGTATTATTCAGAGGCATTCAGCTCAGGATGGATTTTTTTCATTTCATTTTAATGCAAGCACAAAAATGCCACCATCACAGCAGGTATTTATTGTGTTTATGTTTAGTGTCACAGGAAAGACAAGCAATTCACGTGAACAGTCTTCCCATGGTCACAACTAGGCTGTAAACTTAAACTACCATATCCTACAGATGAAAATCAATCTCAGGTTTAATATATGGTGGGTGAAATAAGTATTGAACAAGTCACTAATTTTCTAAGTAAATATATTTCTAAAGGTGATATTGACTTACCAGATGTTGGTAACAACCCAAACAATCCACACAGGCAATCAAACCATAGATGTTTCATAAGTTAAAGGGGTTTTGCCCCAAAGTAAAATTGACGTGGGAAGTTTGTAAATTAAATAATAAACATATTCACCATTCATCATTATTGAAAATTCTGGACCGTTTTTGTTTAAGCTGCTCCTTTAGTGATCCATTGTTTACAGCTTGTCTCACGGGGATACGACCAGGGCTTAGAGCTTCACAGTCCTGGTCGCACATGCTCAGACATAACCTCTAATCTCAGACAACTACTGAGTGTTCAAACCCCAGGTGCTGTCATCGTACTCCCGTACTCTCTTCTCCTCAGTAATAAGCCTAACCGTGCAAAGAAATTAAAAAAAAAAAAGACACTTCAATCAGGTATGTGCATTGATAAAGAGAAATAAAATCCACAGGTTTGGTTCCTGCAGGGATCTGAACTGAGGACCCGTGTGCCTGGAGGCAAAAGTTTTCTTTGACTAGAGAGAGGAAAGGAATGGTGATGTGATCCTGCTAGGTCACATGAGAGCTAAAGAGCTGGAGGCATGAAATGAGATTGTGACAAAACCCCTTTACATTACGTATAATAATGAGAAATGACACAGTTAAAAAATATTGAACACAGGAAAAAAGAAAGGTGCAAAAAGTCAAAGAAAGTCATGACACAAGCTGAAATCTATCAATAATTATAAAGCAATGCTGCCACTTTGTGAAAAAATAATTTCAGCTGGTTCAACTGATGGCCCATAAAAAAGGTGTCTCATTACATAGGTGCCACCCAAGAAACATCTCATGATGGGCAAAACCAGTGAGCTGTCTTATGAACTTTGCAAACTTATTGCTGAAAAACATACTAATGGCATTGGTCACAAATCAATTTCTGTATACAGCACAGGTGGCATGAGAATGCCATCAATCTGTTTGCGCAGCATGTTGATGTCACACCACCCGTGTCGGAACACAGGGAGCAGCGAGAGCTTTGTCAGGGCTATGGGAAGAGGTGAGTATTATTATTTTTTTTTACTTTTAATAGGACCTATAGATCTATGCACATATTGGGAGGCCTTATAACTTATATACCAATGCCTACTGGGGGATATATTAGTTTTTTATTTTTAATCGACCCTATAGATGTATCTACAAACTGGAGGGTCCTATAACCTATGTACCTATACCTTCTTGGGGACATATATACTTACCTACATACTGGGGGGCCCTATAACCTGCTGGAGGATATATACTTAACTTTAGACTGGGGAGTCCTATAACCTACTGGGGGACATATAGACCTACAATATGTTAAATTTAGTAATAAAAATCACTCCAAAAATTATTAAAATTAATACTAAAAGCCCAAACCGCAACTTTTAGCACTGCCACTGACGATTATAAAACTTTATATCTGTTATATATAAACATCCGTGACGGAAAAGTGACAATTACAAAACTTATTTTAGTGCCACATTTCTGGTAAAAAAAAAAAAAGCAAAAAAAATTTAGTTTTTACTATTTTCACTTAAATTATAAAAAAAAGCATAAAAATAAAGTCTAACCTAAAATAGCCAACTGCGCGAAAGCGTTATATTGTTCATACTGGCATGTAAATCAAAGGGAAAAAAAGAAATGTGTCTGTCAGGGGGGCCCCTGCCCCGTTTCAGCTGCTACTACGTCTGCCCCCCCCCGGTAAAGCCGCTCCGTGAAGCCGGGAGTAACATACAGTTCACAAAGCCAGAGCGCGGGGGCCCCAAACATGCTGCCTCCGAACGCCGGGCCCTCCGGCCCGGCGTTCAAGGCAGGGGCTTTTCCCAAGGTACAAATTTTTGCTCCGCCTGCTAAATTCTCCTTCCGGCCCCAGGATCAAAGGGGCACGCGGGATGTCAAAACACTGCTCCGCCCCGCCAACCCCAAAGGGGCCGGACTGCGGTGCAACGGGGGAGCGTGAACCGAGGTTTAAATAAGGGAATTTTTTAAATTTTTAAATCCACGCCTGGGCCCACTATCCCCTGTAGCCCCTATTTCCTGCCTTTTCCAGCCCCCGTAGCCCCCAAAAACCCCGCCCCCTCTAGCCCCGTAGCCCCCATAGCCCCCTATCTAGGCCCCCGTAAACCCCAATACCTACCAAACCAGCCCCCTAGCCCCGCCTAAACCCGCCTTTTTTACCCCTATAAATCTGAATATCTCCCCTATAAATTCCCCCAAACAACCCTGTAACCCCAAAAGCCTGCTAACTACCCCTGTAGCTTCCTATAGCCTTTTTTATACCCCAAAGCCCCCCCTAACACCCCCTAAAAACCCCCGCCTATCTAGCCCCTTAAAACCCCCATAAACCGCCTAAATAGCCCCCTCGCCTGCCTATCTAGCCCCCGAAACCTCTTAGCCTGAATATCCCAGCCCCCTTTCCCGCCTATCTAAACCCCCGTAGCCTGCCTTTTCTAGCCTCTGTAGCCCCCTATACCTCCTATCCCAGCCCCTATGGCCCCCCAAAACCTGCCCAACTAGCCCCCTAACCTGCCAAACAGCCCCTGTAACCCCCTATAGCCGCCTAAAACTATCCCTTTAGCCTTCCCTTTTCTAGCCCCAATACCTGCCCCACAAACCCCTAATCCCCCAAAATTTGGGGCCCGCTTAACAAGGGCCCCATAAACCCCAAAAGCCTTCCTATCCCAGCCCCGTAGCCCCCCTACCTGCCAAACCCACCCCGAAACCCCCAATAGCCTGCCTAACCCAGCCCCTGTAGCCGCCAAACTAGCCCCATAACCTGCCCCATCTAGGCCCCAAAAACCTTTTATACCTTTCCAAATTTGCCCCATAGCCTGCCTATCCCACCCCTATTAAAACCCCTATCTAGCCCCTTAGCCCCTATAGGGCCCGCCTATATACCCCCCGCCTGCCATCAACCCCTTAGCCCCAAAAACCCCGAATATCAAACCCCATAGCCTGCCTATCTAGCCCCTGTAGCCCGCCTAACAAGCCCCCCGTTTTCCCCCCATGCCCCGCCTATCTAGCCCCTATAAACCCCCGAAACCCGCCAACAAACCCCGTAGCCCCCTATAGCCCTTTCCTATCTAGCCCCTGTAGCCCCCAAAAGCCTGCCAATCTATCCCCTGTGCCCCAAAAGCCCCTATCAAACCCTGTAGGCCCTATTTTGGGTGCCATCTAGCCTTTAGCCTGCCCTTTTTAAACCCCTGTATCCCCTATAGCCGCCTAATCTACCCCAAAAGCCTGCCAATCTATCCCCAGTACCCCTATAGCCGCTAACTAAACCCTTTAGCCCCCAAAAGCCCTGAAATCAGCCCAAAAGTCGCCATCAAAAACTGTAGCCCATATAGCCTGCCATCTAGCCCTTGAACCCCCAAGCCTGTCTAAACTAACCCCCTTTTCCCCGCCTAACTAAAACCTGAAACCCCTAAAGCCCCGCCTATCAAACCCCAAAAAGCCTGCCCATCTAGCCCCCTAGCCCGCCCATCAGCCCCTGAACCCCCATAGCCTGTCAAACTAGCCCCATAGGCCTGCCTAACTTTCCCCGTAGCCCCCAAAAACCAAAAATCTACCCCAAACCCTTTCCAAACTACCACGTAGGCCCCCCCCAAAGGGCCCGCCCATCTAACCTTGTTAAAACCCCCCAAAAACCCCGCCTTTTCTACCCCGTAGCACTATAGCCTTTTATCTACCCTTTTAGCATTTTAAAAGCCGCCTATCTACCCCCCAAAAAATGCCTAACTACCCCCGAAACCCCCCAAAGGCCTCCAAAAAAGCCCCGTAACCCCTATAACCCCGCCTAAACTAGCCCCCTACCTTCCTATCAACCAAACCCGTACCCCCATAGCCTGTTTAAACTAGCCCCCCTAGCCCCGCCAAACTAAAAATCCTTTTGCCCCTAAAACCGAATATCAACCCCCTAGGCGCTTACTACCCCGTAGCCCCCCATACCTCCCATCTAGCCTCTGGATGCCCCATAGCCTGCCAATCTAGCCCCCTAACCTGCCCTTCCCCGCCCCTGTAAACCCCCCATACCTGCCTTTTCTAGCCCCCATACCTGCCCAAACAGCCGCTGTACCCCTATAGCCTTAATAACAGCCCCATAGCCTGCCCAAAAAAGCCCCCGAAACCCCCCCTTTTACCCCCCCTAAATAGCCCCTTTTTCCCCCCCATACCTCCAAACTACCCCCCGAGCCCCCCCAATAAGCCGCCTATCAAGGGCCCTTAGCATCTATACCTGCCTATCTAGCCCCCGAACATCAAACCGCCAAACCCCCGCCCCATAGCCTGCCAATCTAGCCCCGTATCCCCCCATACCCCGCCTATCTAGCCCCGAACCCCTATATCCTGCCTATGTAGCCCCAAAGCCTGCCAAACCAGCCCCCCTTTTGCCCCTATAGCCTGTCCCATCTAGCCCCAAAAACCCGCCTATCAAAGGGCCCGTAGCCCCTATAGCCCGGCCCCATCAAGGGCCCCCTTTTGCCTGCCTACTACCCCTTTAGCCCCCAATCCTTTCCTAACTAGCCCCCTAGCCTCCTATCTAAACCCCTTAAGGGCCCCCACAACCTGGGCCCATCTAGCCCCCGTAACCCCCCAAAAAACCTGCCTATCTAGCCCCCCCAACCGCCTTTTCAAACCCCCCAAACCCCAAAGCCTGTATATTTTAAACCCCCCTAGCCGCCTATCTAAAACCCCTTAGCCCCTTATAGCCCCGCCAAACTAGCCCCGTAGCCCCCATAAACCCCGCCTATGAACCCCCCAAAAACCTGCCTAACTAAAACCCCGAAACATTAAACCTGAAAAACTACCCGAGCAATTTTAAAAAACCTGCCAAACCCCAGCCCCCATAGCCCCCCGGGCTAGCCCCCGTACCCCTATAGCCTTTCCCCATCAAACCCCGTACCCCAAAAACCTCCCAACACCCAAACCCCGCCTATCTAAACCCCTGTAGCCCCCTTTTTTCTTCTATCCCCGCCCCATACCGGGCCCAAAAAAAACCTGTACCCCCAAAAGCCGGGCCCATTCCAACCCCCAAAGCCCCCTATAGCCCCCTTTTACCTCCCAACTAAACCCCCGTTTCCCCAAAAAACCCGCCCTCAAACCCCTGAAACCCCTATAGCCTGCCTATCTAGCCCCCAAAACCCCCTATCAAACCCCTGAACCCCCCCACCGTATATCTAGCCCCAAAGCCCCCCCTTTCCCAGCCCCCCGTAAACCCCTTATTTGCCCCGCCCCAACTAGCCCCTTTTCCCCCTAAAAGCCTGCCTATTTTTACCCCCGTAGCCCCCATAAACCTGCCTTTTTACCCCCAATAGCCCCCAAGCAAACCTCCCGTACTTTTATAGCCTGCCTATCTAGCCCCTTTTGCCCTTAGCCTGCCCATCTACCCCCGTAACCCGCCAACTAGCCCCTTTGCCCCAAAAAACCCCCCCCATCAAACCCCCTAGCCTGGGCCAAAAAACCCCCGTATTTCCCCCAGTCCTGAATATCTAGGCCCCCAAAAAGCCTGCCTTCCCAAACCCCTGTCCCCCCAAAGCCGGCCCATCTAGCCCCTGTAGCCCCGCCATCCCCAGGGCCCTGTAGCCCCCTATAGCCGTCTATCCCAACCCCCTTTTTAAACCCCCAAAGCCTAAAAAAAGCCCCCCTGGGACCCCAAATTAAACCGCCTATCCTGCCCCTGTAAGCCCCTAAAGCCCCCTTTTTCTTGTTCCCCCCACCCCTAAAGCCTGCCTATCTAGCCCTTTTACCCGCCTAAACTAGCCCCTGTAGCCCCCAAAGCCTGCCCATCAAACCACTTTTAAACCCCCAAAGCCCCACTATATAAAACCCCTAAAAACTCACCCCTTCCTTTATAGCCCCTTTTACTCCCTAAAAGCCCCAACCTATCTAGCCCCTAAAGCCCCGCCAGTATAGCCCTTTGCCCCCAAAAACCTGGCCGTCAAACCAAAGGGGCCCCTAAAGCTACTAAACCCTGCCTACCTACCTATATTGGGCCCCCATAACTCACCCCAAACCCTGCCAAACCCAAAGGGGCCCCCAAAGGCTACCTAAACCCCGGCCTTTTCTATTGGCTCCCTAAAGCTACCTAAAGCCCCACTTTCCTACCTATACAGGTAGTTCCTCCGGGGTTTCGACGGGCTCAAGTTTCGTCGTTTCGTGTTTTCGTCGCTTGGCTATTTTCAAAAGGGCTTATTTCAGAACGTATTACGACGGATTGCCGATCGTAATTCCTTTTCCGAAATCAGTTGTAAATCAGTTGCAAATAATGTCACTCAGTGTGGCAGTATTTCGCAACGATTTACAATCCCCAAATTTATTATATGTGGTAAATCCTTTTCGAAATCCGGCCCCTTAATTGACATGCACATTGTTTTTCCGGCCGTTTGCGGGCCCCAAATCCGTGGCGGCTATACGCACGGAATACAGTCTTCGTTCCCATTAAAAACCAAATTAATGGCCTGCAACTTATTTCAGACTGATTTCAGAACGGATTTTTCGATCGTAAATACGGCGGCAAATCCGTTCCGAAATAAGCCGTGTGAACAAGCCCTACGACGGGTCATGTTCCAAAAAAATTTTGTCGGGAAATTTTGGTTTACGACCCGCGCAAGAACGGATAAAAACCCCGTAAGTTTGGGACTACCTTAAGGGGTTGAATCCTCTGTTCCTCCCCCCTTTCCCCTTTAAAAGACTGGGGCCCCTAAGCCCAAAGGGCTGTTTTCAAAAATCCCCAACCCCTTTGGGTTTTTTGTACAGGGTGGGGTGCAGGGTGTGAATGCTGGGAAAAAATCAGGATTTGTTAATTTATTTGTAAACCAAACTTTCAGGGCAAGTTGGGCCTGGGGGATGCTTCATGCGGTCTGGAAAAGAATGCATAGCAAAAGGGAAAGTCAAAATACCATCGGAGAAAAGTCACCTTTTTATTCCCCAAGATGTTTGCTACACTTTTTTTTCACTTAAGTTTCAGAGTCTGTGGACACTGGGGGTCTACCCCTGTATTGGGCCTATAATAAAAGTAATCTTTATTTTATATAGCGCCAACATTTTCTGCAGCCCAAACTTTAAAAAATTTCCCCCAAGGGTAAAAAAAAAAAGGGGAACCCCCCCCCCCCCGACCTAAATTTTCACCTTAAAAGTTACTTAAAATTTTGAGCGAAAATTAAAACACCAAAGGGTTTAAATCGGCCCGTTTTTAATTTGGGGATCGGAAAATTTTTTTTGGAAACGCTTAATTTTGGTTAAAATCTGTGATCCTCTATTAAAAAATTCGCCCCCCTTTTTTTGGCGCTTTCCCGTTAAATTTTGGCCCCCAGCAAATAGAAATTTCAAAAAAAGAGCCAAGGGGAGAGGTGTTGCGACCCCCCGTTTTTTCATAGAACAGCGTTTCCCGTTCAGGGCCCCAATTCTCCCAGCGTCTCAGAGCAGAAGGACGGGGCGCCTGCTTGTGTCCAAAAAAGCTCAGCGAAAAATTTATTTTTTCACAGAGAACCTCAAAATTAGCTGTTATCCTTACAAAATTTTGTTTAGTTTTTGAGAAAATTTGGGAAAATTTTATTAAATTTTTGGTAGAGAATTTTAAAGGAGCTTTTTACTGCTGGGAAAAGTTTACGGGGGGGGGGCAGGGGGGCCCCCCCCGTGCGAAAAAAAGGAAAAAGTCTATAAAGAATACGGATTAAAATTACCAATCCAGTGTAGGGCCCTTTAAAAATTGCTTTATTTTAACAAATTTTCTATTGAAATATTTTCCCGGATTATTGGGCAGGGGCGAACCTTTTAGGGAAAAACATTTTTCTTTTTAACTGTAGGTCCTTTTTTGTTTGGGGGGCAAAACTCCCCCTTTTTATATCAGTTTTCATTTCAGTAAAGGGTTTAATTTTTAAAAATTTTTGCCCATTCCACCTTTGTTGAAAATATCCAACTTATACTTAAATTAGAAACCCGCAAGGGCAAGGGAAAAAGGTTTATAAGGTGCCCAAAAAAAACCCTTTTTTTTTCCGAAATTTCATTACAGAAAACGTGTTTTTTTTTACTTTTGGGGGGCACTACGCTTTGTTTTATTTGGGGGACCCCCTTTCACTTAAATGGAAAAAATGCAAATTTTTTTGTCCCCCACAGGTGAATTGATGATGCCAAAAAAATTTCCCTTTTAAATTTTCCGAAAAAAATTAACAGTTTTTTGATTTTTTTCACTTTTTGCCCACCAATTTGTTTTATTTAAACCCCCTTGCAGTTAAATTTGAATCCAGCAAAATTTTGTAGTTACCACAGGTTTAATTGAAAGGTTTCCAAAAAAATACCTTTTTTTTATCCCGGGAAAACATTTAATACGTGTTTTTTTACTTTGGGGCAGGCCAGTTTTGTTGATAAGATTATTTTGCAGTTTATTTGAACCCCAGCAATTTTGTTTTATTTGAGGGATTTGAGAATAGCTGTGATTTGCCGTTTTTAATAGAGACTTTAAAAAAAACTCTTCCATACCTTCTCAAATTTGTATATTTCTGAAAATGGGGGAAAATTCAGGTGGTAAGCGAGCAAAGAGGGGGGTGGACTGGAGGTAGGGGTACGAGAGAAGGTGCCCCTTTCCCAGTGCGGGCGACAACGCATGCCGGGATCTCAGTTGCAGGCCCGTCGGCCTGTCATGCTGGGTCGGGGCCCTGTGAATCTCAGTAAAAACCCGGTCCCCAATCTGTCCTTCAGTGGTTAATGAAAACCTGCATCAGCAGTTTTTACCCTTTGCCTCCCAGTCAGGGCCACAAATGTCTCATCGCATCACCAGCATCCTCCAACATGAAGCAGAAAAAATGTCAACCGTGTACCCCCCACTGTGGATAATCCTTTTCGGAAACCCCTTTATGCAAAATGCGGTTTTGGGGTCAGAAGGCATTTAAAAGATAAGAGGCAAAAAAGGGGGGATTTTCTTGCTCTGACGCCCAGTTACTGATGCCCTCAGGGAAGGAAGCCGGTCAATGGCAAAAAATCCCGGGGGGTCGGCAAGCCTTGCGTCCCCCTTGTTTTAGCCCGAGTCCCGGGCGAATGTCAGGAGACGAAGTCACCCCGTGTTGATGTGGGTGATGAAAATTGGGGCCAACCTGGTCTTTTCAGCAGAATTTGCTTGGGGGCGCTTCATCACTGGAGAGGAGGAAGCGATGGGGTAGTTAGTACGGGGGTTTCCCCCTCAAAAAAGGGAGGGGGGCGGTGCAGAAGTCCGGGATATGATTCCGCAGCCACGGTCGCGAAAAACCCGTCCCCGCTTATCGCCGTCAAAAGGTCCGGACCCCTCAAGCCTGGGTTCTTTGACAAGCCCTTTATTCACCCAGCGATGTCTTTTGGCCTTTGCCTAAACGCATATAGAGGCAAAAACCCTTAGGTGGTTAACCACCACCAACATTCTTGTCACATGCAGCTAATGCATGAGTCTGAAATGGAGGCAAAACACTGGGCCAAAAAGGGCCCAGGACCGATGCCGGGGCTCCATTCCACTGTCACACCCTCTCGTCTCTGACTCCTACTCCTCCCGCCACACAACAAGCGTTCCTTCAAGCTGCACACATGTCTCTCAGAGTATGATCAGGGATCAGCCTCCGCTTCAGCCTTCCACACGTAGCCCCCAGTACCACCAGCACCACAGAAGGACCCATCCTACCCTTTTCCTCGTCCACCAGTTTTGTACGACTGCATGCGTACAGCGGCCAGTCTCTAGCAGCAGCTATCTGTCTTCCAGGGTTTGGAAGCAGACAGAAACACTTTAACACCAATCATCCCAAAGCCAAAAGCCTGAAGTCGCATGCAGGCTTTTGGCCCATTGGAAATGTTGCCTTTGCCGTCTGGTGGACAACAGATGGTTTCTGCCACGTCATGGCCTTTGCCCTGCCCCAATACCAGTTGCCGAAGCAGGCATTTCTTTGCAGAAAAGCCGTCCCTGCCTGGCCAGGCCAACGTGGTACTAATTTTTCAAGAGCGTTGTCTGCTCATCTTCCCAGTGGCGTGTGGCCGGAAAGTCCATCTGGACAACCGACACATGGAATGAGTAAGCCACGGACCAAGGGAGGCTATATCTCTGTGACAGCTCACTGGGTGAGCTGGGTGGAGTCCTCTGCGGGTGACGGTGGCTCCCAGGCTCGGCGCAACACTCTTCAAAAACCGAGGGATGGTTGCAGGTTTCTTTCCCCCAAGGTCCTCTGGTTGGATCACTGTGCCCAGAGAAACCAGGCCTTGTTGAAATTAAATTTCTGTCTTGGAGCGTTACACAAAAGGGTTAGGAGTGGGGGCGGCTCTCCCGAACAAAAACGGGCTGGGGGGGGCCAAAAAATTTTGTGCCAGGAAAGGGGGTGGTGGGGTTTTAAGGGGCCCAAAAATTTTTTTGGCCCGCCCTTATGATCGTAGGCTGGAGACATCCCTTCCCCTGGCACATGTCATAAAACCTTGTCGTCCAGAAATTTCTAAAGAGTCCCCGGGGTTGGGGCGCCTGCTGGGAAGGGGCCGGGGAAGTCTAAGGTTCCGCACTTCCCCCGGTTCGGCCCCCCTGCTTCGTCCCGCCTGGCTGCGTTGCAGGGCAGCTCGGCCTCCCCGTAACCGTCTCTTTTTGACGTGGCCCCACACGGGGGAATTTCCCAACCCCCCAAAAGGGCTACAATTTTGGGGGGGCAGCGCAATCCCATTACGCAGTCAAAGTGACAAAGGGGCCGGAAAAAAGCAGGGGTTTGCGGCCCGGGGGGTGTTGAGCCACCGGGTGGGGCTGGGGAAAAGAGCTCTGAAAAACCCTTCCTTTCCCCCGGGTTTTGAAAAAGCCCCCAAAAAAGGGTTCAGTGGGACAATGCCCCCTTTTTTAAAGCATGAGCATTGGGGTTTATCTTAGTTCCGAAAAGCAACGGGTGGAGACGGCACGGATGGGGGGAAAAGGGCCCTTTCTTTTCCGTCAAATCCAAAAGGGCCCCCGACAGTTTCCCCAATTTCTTCGGTCTTCATTGGGGGGTGGTTGGGGGGTCCAGGGGCTAGTGCGGGGTGGCGCCCCAGTTAGGGTGCATATCTCGGGCAATTTAAGGGTTTGTGTTAAAGGCTTTTTGCCGGGGAGGGGGAGGAGGAGGAGGGGGGAGGTATTCCTGGGAAAACCGATTTTTACCGACGTCCCTGCCTTGGAAAAGAGGGTTGGGGGCGAATTTTGGGGGGGGGGAGCAAGATGAGGAAGTTCATTTTTGTAGTCCCCCCTGACCCGGGGGCTTGGGAAATCAAGGCCCCTTCTCTAAACATGAGTGCTTGGTTTGCTACATTTCCCCCCAACGGGATCCTCGCTTTAAAGGGGCCATAAAATGAACAAAGTTACTGGGGGGCCACCCCCCTGGATCCCGGTAAAAAACCCAAAAACTCAGCATTTTTCCTTCCCCCCAAACCCCAAAAAATAAAAGAGTAAAATGAAAATTTTTTTGGGGGCCCTTTGTTTTGTTTAAACCTGGAGTATCTGTTGCTTCTGTTTAAACTTTCCCCCCAAATGTCCGTGGAACCCCACCCAGAGACGTGACACCCAGTAGAGTCCCAAGTAGGCGTACCCGGCAGCAGCAAAAAAGGTGGCGAAGCCTAATGGGGACCTCTGGCTTTTCTTTGTTTACCACCTCACAACGCATCCCAATGCGGGGCCCCAAATCCAACACACAGAGTTTCAGTTTTAAGACATGGTCCCAAACGGCTATCTGCGTCTAAAACCACCAAATGTTTTTGTATGTTTTTGGGAAACCAAAAAATCGGGGAATTTTTTGGAAAAAAAAAATTCCAAAATCCCCCAAAAAAAACCCCGGGAAAAAATGGCCCCGAGCTGGCCCGCCACGCCATAGAGGGGGTTGCCCCCCCAAGCAGCCAGCTTAAATACCCCGGGAGGGGCCTTCAGCCCCAGTGGAGGGAGTCATTACAGAAAAAGGGCATCCGGTTTCCCACAGTATTGTGGATCTTTTTGATTTAATTCAAGATGAATTCAGGCATGGATCTTGATTTTGTTGCCCCCCAAATTTGCTGGGGTCCCCAAATTTATTTGCCGGTTACTTCACATCCTCTTCAAGCAGAAATGGTCCTCTTAAAAAATGTTTTTTTAAAATTTATTTTTCTTACTGCAATTTTTTTTCCTTTTCCAAAAAGTTCATTTTGTGGTTTTGCTGTGAGGAGACTGTTTAAAAAACCCGCAAAGGGTTTTTTGGGCAACAAACCGTATTCCAATTTTCTCAATTTATCTTAAAAAGTTTTCGGGATTGTCCAAAGGTTTGAGGTCATGTTGCGTGAGAAATTTTCCCCGCTATTTTTAATTTTGGGCCTTTGGAAAAGAAAAGTGGCTTTTAAGTGGCATTTCTCCCTCACATTTTTAATAGGGGTGAGAAGTCATATTTTTAATTTTTTGGGGTCTTTTAGCTGTGAGATAAACGCAATAAAACATGGGCCCTTTTGGAAAAAGAAATGTGGCTTTTAAATGGCATTTCCCCTCACAATTTTTAAAAGGGCTGAGAGTCATATTTTTAATTTTTTGGGGTTAAAGTAGCTGTGAATACAGCAAAAATTGGGCCTTTGGGGCCGGGAAAAGTGGCTTCTAAGTGGATTTCTCCCCCAAAATTTTTAACAGTGCTGAGAAAATCATTTTTATAATTTTTTTGGGTATGCTGCTTTTTTAAAAGCGCAATTCTACAGGCCCCATTTATTTAAAAAAATTTTGTTTTCTAACAGACATTTTTTTCTTCCAATTGTCCCAAAATGGCTCAAGGGTCTGCTTTGAATTTTTTGGGGGGATTTTTCTTGAAATCAGTTTACTAAGGGGCCCAAATTTTAAAAAAAAAGGTTTTTTCTAACGACATTTTTTCTTCACAAAAATTTTCAAAAATGGGGTCCCAAAGGGGGAAAAAACTGTCAGAAATTTAGGAATAGGTTTGGACAATGTTAATGGAACATATTTAAAAATTGGGCTTGTTTTTTCAAGAAACTTTAACATAACTGTCAAACCCTGTATTAAAAAAGGGAAAAAAAAAAAACCATGGGGATTCCAAACCCATTTTAAAAAATGTTTTTTTCTAGAATTAAACTACTAAAAAATTGCATGTACCAAAAAAGGGTGGGAAAAAAAATTCCCTTGAATTGTACAAGGGAAAGGTTTCAGGAAACCTTTACCAGATGTAGGTTATTTAAGGACATGGAGTATGGAGCATGACGAGAACAAAAACAGAGACAATTTCCTCCAGCACGTTGAGTAAAATAAGAAAAAAAATGTAAGGGAAAAAAGGGGACCCGGGTGGAACGGGCGTTTAAACCAGTATTTCCCAAAATGAAGCTCAATTGGGCCGCCCCTCATACGGGAAGGGGGAAGCGCCCAACCCGGACGGGCCCCGTTTTGTCAGTGAAAATAAAAAAGGTTTGGGTTTTAAAGGGGAATCCCTTTTTCCCGGAAATTTTGAATCTGTGGGTTTAGGGGGTTTAATGTCATTCTGGGTTTTTGGACATTTATTTTTAAAGTCCGTTCAAATAAAATGGGGGTTTAAAGACTCCTTTTTTCTAGCACTTTTTTTAAAATCGTGGGGGGTTGTAATTTGCAAAAAAGGTTTTTTGGGGCCGGGGGGCATGCTGTGGCCCGGACAAAGGGATTTGTCAATTTCCAGTGAAAAATAAAAGGTGGTTTTAAAGACTCCTTTTTCCGGCCCCTTTTTAAATGTGGGGGTCATGCAGGGTTTTGGGGGTTAAAGCCCGTGGCCCCCCGGACAGGTTTTAGTCAATGTCCAGTGGAAAATTTAAAAAGGTGGTTGAAAGACTCCTTTTTCCGGGGACCCTTTTTTAAAATTTGGGGGGCAAAGCAGGGTTTTGGGGGTCATGCGGGGGCCCCCGGGGAGGGATAGGGCAATGTCCAGTGAACTAAAAAGGTGGTTGAAAAACTCCTTTTTTTTCCTGGCACTTTTAAAAATTAGGGGTCTGCGGTTTGGGGGGTCTGCTGCGTTCAGGGGCAAGGGATATTCAATGTCAGTTCAAATAGATATGGTTCAAAAAAATACTGCCTTTGGCCTTTTTTAAATTTTTGGGTGTTTCAGGTTTAAGGGTTTTATGCTGTGGGACAAGACAAGGATGTGAAAAGTTGTGGATTTTTTTTTGTGGCTTTTAAACCCAAGTGTGTTTCCCAAAATGTATTCACTTATCCATTTGACTGTTGGGGGATGTTTAAATTTCCCGCTTCTCGCTCCCCCTTTGGGTGTGAGAATGAAGGTGTTGTTGCTCTCCCATAGACTTTAATGGTCATCGCTCATAATCGACTGCTCACTATCGACTATCTGGTCGATGATGGTCGACTATCGACCATCGACCGATGTCGATGGGCAACGCAATCGCTCAACACTAGTAATTATAAGGGGATTAGATTTAAGGTGCAACGGGATGTCCGAGAATGGTAAATGTAGGAGACTGATTAAGTAAATGTCTGGCACTAATTGTTGATCTATTTTGATATTAGTGTATAGTGAGCTGTTAAGCAACCAATCCCCTGTGATTTTGAGTTGAGCTTCTAAATTATAGTGTTGAAGATGCGGGAAGTTAATACCCCCGTTCTTTTTATGCTGATATAGGACTTTTATGGTCACTCGAGGTCTGTGACTATTCCAAATAAATTTGAGAAAGTGAGAGTTAATCCTCTGCATTTCTCCGGGTTTGAGGTATATTGGAAGTGATTGAAGAATGTAGAGAAGTTTGGGAAATATTATTAATTTGATGATGTTAGCTCTTCCCAAGGGAAAGAATGTGAGATTTTTCTAAGTGTTGAAGCGGGACTCTAGGGAATGAATGTTCGGTCTTATGTTTTCAGAGTAAAGGGTGTTTGCTTTTTTGGTGATTCGTACCCCTATGTATGTGATTGAATCTACTTGCCATTTATATGGGTAGAGAGCCATCCAAGATGTAGTTGATCTGCCCTGGAGAAGGAGAGCTTCAGATGTGTGTTTGTTGACCTTGAAACCCGACAGCGTACCGTATTTTTGAATGAAAGCTAAAATGTATGGTAGACACTCTGCTGGGTTTGAAATATAAAATAGAAGATCATCTATGAATGCTGATACTTTAATTTCCTGGGAGCCGAATCGGATGGCGGTGAAAGGGGTCACCGTTTCAAGGTGACGAAGAAGGGGGTCTATGGAGAGATTAAAAAGGAGTGGGGAAAGTGGGCAGCCCTGGCGTGTGACTCTTTGGATTGGAATTGGACTAGAGTTAAGACTGTTCACCATAAGAGTGGTGGTGGAATGTGTCTGGTTATGGTGCAGAAAGTTGAGAAAGACTGCCCTGAAGCCACGTGTTGAGGAACCTCCATGAAACTGAGACGAAGTTATGATGGTGTGAGGAGGGGGCCAATAACGGCTTGTAACCGATCTGCTATGATTTTAGTTAAGAATTTGTAGTCCTGATTAAGGAGGGATATAGGGCGGAAGGACTGGGGTAAGGTTGGGTCCCTCCGCGACTTTGGGATGAGTATAGTCTGGGATTCGTAGAATTCTGCGGGGTCTATGTGACCTTTGTATATGGCGTTGAGATATGTGACTAAAGGGGCGGTGATACAAGGCTTCAACAGACTGTAGTATTCTGAGGGTAGGCCTTCTGGGCCAGGCGTTTTGTGATGCGGGAGGCGAGTGAGCGCATGGCAGACCTCCGTCTCCGAGATCTCGTCTTCCAAAGCCAGATTGGCTTCAGATGACAAGCCGGGCAGAGTTACGCTTTTGAGCAATGACCAAGTGGCCACAGAATCGTAGGGGCGCGCTTTGTAAAAATCTGAGAAGTACTGGGCAAATATGCGCTGTATCGGGGGCGTGATCGGAAATTAATATGTTTTCTATTGTGGATCTGTGGATAGAGTGAAAACTGTGCGTTGGGGTGAGGAAAAGATCAATTCTGGATGGCTCTTATGGACTGCAGAGTAGAAAGTGTAATCTCTGGCGGACAGGTTTAGGGTGCTCCAATGATCGCAGAGACAGAAATGACTCATAAGGGATAGGACCACAGAAGCCGCTGGTAGGTCCTGTGTTGTTGGAGATGATCTATCCAAATCAGGCTGTAGGGTCATGTTGAAATCTCCTCCTATGACAAGTGTATGGAACTGTTTACCCAGTAAGAAGTTGAAAAGGGAGGAATAAAAATCCCCGTTGGGGTGGTTTGGGGCATAGAGATTTAAAAGGGAGTATCGGGTGCCTCCTAAGGTGACGTCTAGGTAAAGGAAGCGACCTGAGGGGTCTGCATGTGAGTCGTGAATCGTTGGAGAGAGATTATTGTGAAATAGGGTTGCCACTCCTTGGGATTTGGAGGAGTAGGAAGCAGTGTGACAGCCACCCAACCAGGAAGCCCTCAAAAATCCCTGGTCCTCCCGTCTCCAGTGTGTTTCTTGGAGGAAAATGACCTGAGCCCCCAGCCTCTTCAGATGAGTTAGGACTTTTTTTGCGTTTGATCGGTTTGTTCAACCCTGCCACATTCCATGTGACAAAGCGGAGAGAGGTGTTAGAGTGAGTGTGGGCTGTCATAGTAGGGAGATTCTTTTGTCAAGATAAGGTGTCATAAGACAAAAGACCTCTTGTGCCACGGATACCGCCTGGTCATTTTCTGAGGATTGAGAGGCCGCCGGGATATTAGGAGGAGAAAGATTAGGTGGTGTGATGTCGTTGGTGCTGAAAAGAATTTGTGATCCCCTTGCTGTTGTGGGTTTAGGAGAATTAGCTTTTGACATATTCTTGTCCTTCTGCAACTGTCCGATGGTAATGATGGACGGAGAGGAAGGTGGGGCTTAAGAGAGCTTTTTTTGGCGCTGTGTTAGCGAAGTGTAGGAGTTATATAGGAATTTGTCCATTACTGGAAGAGGAGAGAGAGATGGCAGCCAGTACTTTTGTTAGACACTAAGCACCCTCGTTACTATCTTTTACTGCTCCATGTAGGGAGAAAGACAAGCTGTTGGCTTAAGAACTGTGAATTGGAATGTCCAGCGTTACGCCCTTTATTTCGATAGCTGGTGGTAAAATCAACGAATATGGATGCAATGAATTCACTGCCCACTGGATGTCGCTGCTATACCTGAGTTGTGGTGATGCAAGCTGAAGAGAAGTGAGAAACGGTGATACCACAGGCGTCCACCAGTTGGGGTGGAGGAACAGTAAATAAAAACAGGTCTCTGTGAATTGGTGATTTGTGCGGGCTTTGACGGGTGGAGGGAGAGAAAACATCGGCACAGGAGTGCACAATTAAATCTGACTCTCAGCAGAAGAGACAGTGGCGTTGAGCAGATGGATTAGCCCTTTATTGATAGTGGCAATGCGGTAAAATAGCATCGCAGAATGTTGCAGAGCAGGTAGCAGGGAAAAGGCTGGGGTGGCTTAAGATTGCGGCTATTCCCACTATGGTTACGGTCCGAGGACGGAGTGAGGGCAAAGCACCGGTGTCTTATACGGCAGTCCCGATTATTTAGCATATTTGGGGGGCGTTGGGGTACCCCGTGAAGGGCTTGCTGTTCTCAGTAGCAGCATGGCAAGAGATGCAGTGAGTACAACAATCCCAACAGAATTGTTGTGAAATAGCTGCCTTTCCCACCTAACAGTACAATGGCGCGGGGGTGGGGCAGATCTCTTGTCCCGGATAAACTGCACTCGGGGAGCAAGAGTTTTCCCGCGGGAGCGACTCTGGCAGACTGGAGTGAGTCCCCTATCAAAGGTGTTGGCGGCACAGCTGTTCACCCATCCTGTCGGGCTAAGGACCATGTGCCGCTCTCAACGGTTCCTTGCCAAGATGGCTGCAGTTCCCGTTGCCAGGAGAAGAGTCAGCAATAGGGGGGGGGGATAGAGGGCGAGCGGGAAGTGTCCGTTAGTGGCTGGACTGTGCTGCTAGACTCACGGTCCCAGTTTGGAGACCCCTCTCCCACCTGAGCACTCCTCATACAGGGCAGGGCAGTGTCGTGCTCACTGGCAGATCTTCACCGTTGCAGGCTGATGTGAGGTGGTGCTGCGTCAAGGTGATGACGGCGGGCGATCGCTCAGCTCATATGCTGCTGCACTGACAATTTGCCGCAGGTAAGAGCGAGGAGAGTGCGGAGTACAGCTGTGGGTTCCCCTGGGTGAGAGCAGCTCCTTTGGTCGGCTGTTAGAAGCTGAGAGACGCGCGGGCTTGTTCTTTCGCAGAGCGACTCCTGGACACCCGGGGAGGTTGAGGTTAGCCCTCCACATGGCTGAGGATTAGTCCTGGTTCTCTTTTGGCCCTCAGCTTGGTTCTTTCCAGCTGGCGCTGACATTACCTTCTCAGGCTGCCTTCCCACTTCAGTTATTTGGTCAGTTTTGCCCCTGTTACTGCCCAGAGAAGTGAAGTGTGAAGCGATTCTAGTACCGGCGCCTGTCATCTGCGTGTCATACTAAAACACAGCATTGTATGAAGACCAAGCCACACTCTCTATGCATATTTGAGCATGGCACAATGTTCTACAACACACTACAGGCTCTCTGCAGACAGGAACTAGCTGTTTTTTAACGTGATTCGCCGTGAATAAATCGGGCCGAAAAGAATTTTGCTGGAAAATTCAGTGAACTTGGCAAATTGAATTTTTGAGAAATTCGCCCATCTCTATTTATTACCCTTTTAGAAGGTAGAAGCCATGTTGGATTTAATTTTAATTGCTTATACTTGTTATCTATAGGAATATATACACTCACAGGCCACTTTATTAGGTACACCATGCTAGTAACGGGTTGGACCACCTTTTGCCTTCAGAACTGCCTCAATTATTCTTGTCATAGATTCAACAAGGTGTTGCAACGATGCTCAATTGGTACCAAGGGGCCCAAAGAGTGCCAAGAAAATATTCCCCACACCATGACACCACCACCACCAGCCTGAACCGTTGAAAACAAGGCAGGATGGATCCATGCTTTCATGTTGTTGACGCCAAATTCTGACCCTACCATCCGAATGTCGCAGCAGAAATCGAGACTCATCAGACCAGGCAACGTTTTTCCAATCTTCTACTGTCCAATTTCGATGAGCTTGGGCAAATTGGAGCCTCAGTTTCCTGTTCTTAGCTGAAAGGAGTGGCACCCGGTGTGGTCTTCTGTTGCTGTAGCCCATCTCCCTCAAAGTTCGCCGTTACTGTGCGTTCAGAGATGCTCTTCTGCTACCTTGGTTTGTAACGGGTGGCTATTTGAGTCACTGTTGCCTTTCTATCAGCTCGAACCAGTCTGCCCATTCTCCTTTGACCTCTGGCTATCAACAAGGCATTTCCGCCCACAGGACTGCCGCTCACTGGATGTTTTTTCTTTTTCGGACCATTCTCTGTAAACCCTAGAGATGGTTGTGCGTGAAAATCCCAGGAGATCAGCAGTTTCTGAAATACTCAGACCAGCCCTTCTGGCACCAACAACCATGCCACGTTCAAAGGCCCTCAAATCACCTTTCTTCCCCATACTGATGCTCGGTTTGAACTGCAGGAGATTGTCTTGACCATGTCTACATGCCTAAATGCACTGAGTTGTCGCCATGTGATTGGCTGATTAGAAATTAAGTGTTAACAAGCAGTTGGACAGGTGTACCTAATAAAGTGGCCGGTGAGTGTATATATATATATATATATATATATATATATATTATATATATTTATATATATATATATATTATATATATATATATTATAATATATATATATAATATTATATATTTCCACAAAGTATATATTTCCACAAAGTATATTCAACATATACTGGTAGCAACTGGTAATAGTTGCCACCAGTGTATGTCCTGTAGTGTGGCCCTCAAATAAGGGGAAATCGGCCTTTTTAAAATGTTTTTACCCTCCCTCTCTGTGTTTGTTTTTTCCAATTTAGACTGAAATAAATTATATTGTTGTTGCTGTAACCAAGGTTTTCAGAAACAGTGGCTGCTCCAACAAGTTCTGCTTTGTTAGAAATTACCAGATCCAACAGAGCATCACTTCTAGTGGGAACTTCCAGAAACTGGCTCATAAAATTATCCTGTAACAGGTTGAGGAACTTTCTCCCCTTTGCAGTTGAAGCAGAACCGTGACCTCAGTCAATATCTGGATAATTGAAGTCGCCCGTTATTACTACTGTTTATGCAGCTGACCCCATATCTCCTCAGTGAAGTTGGGGGGTCTATAGATAACATCAAAAATATTTTTTCTGTGTTAGCCACCCCTTGCTTTTACACCCACAAGTTATCAATATCTTCACCATTTTTACATGCTAGTACCTCTTTCGCACTTGTTTTCATATCACTCTTTACATACAGACACACTTCTCCTCCCTTCGCCGTGTCCTTCCTAAATAGAGTAAAACCCTGAAGGTTAACAGCCTAATCATGTGAGGAGTCCAGCCATATCTCAGCAACACCAACCACATCAATCTAAAACTAGTACCTCAAGCTCACCCATTTTCCTTGCTAGACTCCTGGCATTTGTAAATAGACAGTTTAAGCTCCCTTCCAGTTTTCCACATTCAGTAGATGGCATAGGATTACATGAAATATTGTGGGAACCTATTTCTTCCATGCTGGTTTGCAACACATGGATCTCCTTATTCACTGGTCTAGTCCACCCCCTACAGTCCACTTCTCCACCTGCTGTTATAGTCTGACCCTTCTCTAACCTATCCATCCCAGCATTTTCTAGATGGTCCTCTCTCTTCAACCATAGTTTAAACACCCCTTCTAGAATTCTCTCCCCCCACTACTTGTCTGTTTTTTCCCCAGAAATTTGTCTAGATATGCTAGAGGATGATATAAATTTCTGGAGCCAGTAGTCTCTGGTCTTATTTTCGGTCTTTTGCCTATGTTTCAATAAGGACTGATAAACAGCTTAAATGATTTTTCCCTTCAGATACTTTTATCATAAATCCACACAATAAGGGTTAAATATCTGATATCTGATTGTCCCAATTTTTGACAGTGGTTCCCATTCTTGTGGACCTGAGCCATTTTTGTATTACATGGACAACCATTCTTCTAAATGCCCATCATGTAATACACATGTAATACACATTCACATTCATGGTTGGCCATGGCCTCTCAAATGGCAAAATTAGTTGTTCGGTGCAGTTAGTGGGATCTAGAGCATTCATGTGATAGTTCTCTGGGCTGCTTCAGAAAGGGTTTGTTGTTGAGACAACCTCTTTAACTCAATAAGCTCCTGCACACAGCAGAGACAGATGACGAGTAACTAGGGAAGCTTGTGTGCAAAAACAGGAGGTGACATATTCTCTTAAATATGAAGAGAAGCAACATCAGAAAAGCTGTGCATTTGATGATAATCTTTATTTACCTTTGCCTAAAGTTAATCAATGAAACAGGATTTCCCTTTTAATATATAGTCTCACTACTAATTATTCATGCAAATCTCTATTGTTTAATAAGAGCAAATCTTACACCTCTCTGACCTGTTTACTGTGTTAATATTGTTTACTGATTAAAGATTATATTTTGTGACTTATCAAGGCATTTTTATCAACCTGGTTTAAGAACTCTTTTTTTCCATTTCAAGGTGTTTTAAGGTTGTGGTGGAAAATCGGAACTTCAGGCATCATCATGCAGATAAGTAACTACTGCACAATGTTTAGATTTTTTTCTTAGGTAGATCAGGGTGCAGATATTTCAGTTGCTTAAATTTATGCAACTTAAAAATCCATTCCATACATCTGAAAGAATTTGTTTATGCAGCATTCTTAAAAAAGTGTTTTATTTTTTATCTTGCTATTAAATAGATGGTTGTAATGGATATTTTACATTGTAATGTTATGTTTTGTGGAGAATAAAGTAGAAATTTGCTTACCTAAATTTCCATTTCCTGGAGTCAGTAGGCAGCATACCATTGGGATATTACTTTCCCTAGGTACAATTAGAAGAGACAGGTTAACAAGCAGTAATTGAACTAATCAACCACTTAAGTTTTGCCCTAAAAAGCCTGGCTGGAAGTACCACACACCAGTACTGTAAGTAGCAATGAAGGAATATCTTTGGGTGGGAAAGCTGTGCGGACTTCAGGAAACTGAAATTTTGGTAAGCAAATTTCTACTTTCCTGATCGTCCTATGATAACATACCATTGGGATTTTTACAAATCAGTCTTAAGAGGGTGGGACCTCTGAAGCTTTTCTGAGTATTGATTCACCAAAAGTAGAACATTCTGCAGAAAAGTTGTCCAATCTGAAATGTTTCACAAATGTTGATGGTGCCCAAGTTCTGCCCAGTACGCCACAGTGGATCTAGTGGAATGAGCTCAGAGATGAAGAGGTGAATCTTGACCAAGAATACTGTAACATTCTTTTATGACCTCTTTAATCCAACGGTCCAGAGTAGTCTTGCTGGCTTTGTGAGCTTTTCTATTGTCATGAAATTGTAGGAACCATGCTTCATCCAACCAGTGGCTTGCAGATAATTGAGCACCACTCTTCTTACATCTAGTGTATGTAACATTTGTTGTTTTTTATAAACCGGATGCGGAAGTAACACTGGTAATAATAATCTTTATTTATATAGCGCCAACATAGTTTGCAGAGAGGGAGACCAGTAAGCAAGGAGTTACAGTAGTCAAGACAAGAAAGAATAAGAGAAGTAATAAGAGATTGAGTTGTTTTCACAGTGAGAAAAGGATGGATTCTGGATGTTCTTGAAGTGCAGGTGACAGGAACAGGCATGGGAATATAAGGGGTGAAGGACAGATCGAAATCTAGTATAACCCCAAACGATGTTTTCTCCCCCAGGAGTTTTAGTAGTCCCACACACAAAATAAAAATAGCAGGGGGGTTGGTTATTAACGACGGGATGCCAAGAAGTTGTTTTGTGATTTTAGTTTAAGATAGAGAGGGACTGTGTCGAGACAGCGGACAGACAGCCCATTTTGTGTTTTGTGCGGGCAGGGGGGGTTTTTGGGAAGAGTTTATGTTAGTGTCATCACGTAGCGATTGTAGGGAAGCAAAATTTCCCTGATGGTTTGTCCAATGGGGGTGTGTAGAGTGAAAAGGGAGAGGCCCTAAAAAAACCGACCCCTGGGAACCCCAACAGCGAGAGGAATGGGAGAGGAATAGAAGGGAAAAAAGAGACACTAAAAAGCGGTCAGCAGGAGAAAACAAAGAGGATTAGTGCCCTTGAGTGAGATGGTGAGGAAAAGATGGGATTAAACGTTCAAATGCTGCAGAGGATCCAAAAGAAGCAACATTTGAGTAGTTGCCCTGTGATTTGCAGTGAGGAGATCGTTTGAATTTTCAGCTAAGAGTTTCGTGGAATGAAAAAGGGGAAACAGGAGTTAGAGAGAGGTGGGGGGTTAGGTGAGAGTAGACCAAGCTTTCTGGAGTTAGATTGAAGGGCAGATTAGGGGGACTGGTTGTAATTAACAGCAAGGACGGATCCAAAAAGGGGCTTTTTAATAAAGGGTTTATGAGGTGTTTTTAAATTGGTTAAAAAACCCCCCAGTGGGAGAAAGGTTAAGATTGCAGTGGGAGGGGACAGCTGGAGAAAAAAAATGGAAAAGGTGAGGGGGAATTGGGGTCATTAGAGGGGGGTTTTGGGGCAAAAACAAGAGAACCGGAAACCCCCCTCTGTCGCAGAGTAAAGACCCAGGGAAAGAATAGTAGAATGCAGGAGGGATAGGGGGGTATTACTTGGGGACTGAGATATATTTTAGTGGCCCGGTTTCACACGAGGCGTGACCGGGGGCCTGAGCTTTAAGGGCTGGGGAAGGGAAAGGAAAGTGTCAAACAGTCGTTTTTTTGGGTTTTTGTGTAAGTTGAGAGAGGAGGTGAAATATTTTGTTTGGCTGATGAAGGGGGGGTGGTAAATCCTGAGCTGAATTCATTGTGGAGAAAAAATTGCAGGTACTTTGACTTTCTGCTTTCTCCACCGTTTAGCCCCACTGGGAAAAAGCTGCAGAAAGCAAGTCTGAGGGGGGTGCCAAGGCGGCCCGGTGTCTGACTCTGGGGGTGCAGTGTGTCAGTGGTGCCAATATATCCAATAGAGATGGGCAAATTTCTCAAAAATTAAATTTGCCCAGTTTTCCCAATATTTTTGGGAAAATTCTTTTGACCCAAATTTATTTGCGGAAATCCGTTTTAAAAAAAAGTTTTCCCATCTGCAGGAGCCTGTAGGGGTTGTAGAACATGTGCCTGCTAAAAAAATGCATAGGGAGGTGGTTTGGTCTCATCAATGTGTGTTTTAGTATGACACGAGATGGGAGGGGCCGTTCAGAATGCTTTAAATTCATTCTCTGGGAGTTTTCAGGGGCAAAATGACCAAATAAATGAGTGGGAAAAAGTTTAACAAGGGAATGTAAGGCCAGCTGGAAAGAAAACCCAGCTGACGGGAAAAACCTACAATAGCCCTCAAATAGCACTCCTTTTATATAATGTTCCACAGATTATGACAGAACCTGTTCTGTTAAACGCTAATACATGTAGAGCCCACCGAAAGAATAGAGAGGGTGTCGGCAGTAATTTGGCGTTGACATCACTGATCATTTCATCCGTCAGTGTCTGCTTTCAATTGGTCAATAATCCATCAGTATTGCTAAAGCCAAAAACAAACAGGAGTAGATTCAAATAAGAGATGACCAGTAGATGGGATATGTGCATGTCTTCTGTGTTCTGTATTCACTCCTGCTTTTGCCTACCTAATCACCAGACAATCCTCATTATGAGAGTGGCACAATGACAGGTTGAGAAGGTGGCCACAACATCAGTAGGCCACAGAGGGAGTGTGTAGGTGGGTGACAATACCAGTCCCGGGTAAAGATAGTGGGTGGAAGATGGAGCAGTTGGCAGCAGATGTGTGGCATCAGGCAGGTGGCAGCATCAGAATAGTAGCTGAGGCAGGTAGCCAGAAGAATCCAGACTCATTTCTCAAAGTTTTGGTGAGGCGTCGTGGCGGATCTAATCTGATGCATGAGGCATTGGTGTATGAAAATCCTGGCCGATCCACGCCTGATTCATCTTGACAAAGGTCAGTCTCTCCATATTTCGGGTGAACAAGCGGGTTCTCCTTGGGGTAACGATGGCCGCCGCCGCACTGAACACCCACTCTGATGCCACACTACTGGCCGGGCAGGACATCTTCTCCAGTGCAAACTCGGCAAGTTGCGGCCACACATCCAGTTTGGCTGCCCAGAAGTCCAGTGGATCTTCTAACTGGGGTGGCAGAGTGCTGTCCAAGTAGGTCACCACTTGCTGGTTTAGGGTCTGCTCCAGGTCCTGCTGCTGCTGTTGGTGAGTACTCTCCTCATTAGGCGGGTGAAGGAAGCTGCTCATCAACGATTCCAGACTTAGGCTGCTGATGATGGAGTTGCTACTGCTACTGGGGTATGTGAGCAATGAGGAACCCCCTGGTCAGACCTGTCAGAGGATGGACGATGGCGCACATATGCAGCGGCCAACTGACTACATAGAATTTCTCTATAGTACTTTACTTTCTCCTCCCTCTCGACAGGTGAAAAAAAGGCTCACATTTTGGACCGTAGCGAGGTTCCAAGAGAGTGGTGACTATTCGACTGTCACTAGCCAGGCAAATAACCATGCCATGGGCCATCTGCGCAAGTGACTCTTAAGGGACTTCCTGCCTCCATCTTCACTGTATACTGCCACGGTGTGTCTGGGTCATCTGCCTCGTCTTCCTCATCTCCCTCTACCTCCTCCGGATGCTCCTGCTCATCCGCTCCTGTCACATGAGTAGAAAAAAACACTCATTTCGCTAGACACTGCTTCTGCTCCAATGTCATCCTCCTCCAGTTCAGCCCCCACCGGGATCATGTGGCCGTGAGATGTAGTCGCCATGTCTCCAGTCCCCTGACCAGACAGGTTTTGCAGCATCTGTTCCAGGATATGAAGCAGTGGAATGACATCATTCATCCCGTAGTCCTGGCGACTGACAAATATCATGGCCTCCTCAAAGGGCCTGAGCAAACTGCAGATGTTACGCATGAGCTGCCACTGGCTGACATCAAAATTACACAGGGGAGTACAACTGTCCGCTTGGATCATCAAAAAATCATTAATGGCCTTTCTCTGTTCATAGAGTCGGTCCAACATATGGAGGCTGGAATTCCAACGGGTGGAAACATCGCATATCAGCCTATGTTGGGGGAGGCCATTCTGCCGCTGCAACTCAAGGAGGGTGTGCTTGGCTTTGTAGGAATGGATGAAGTGCATGCACAGTTTCCTGGCCATTTTTAGAATGTCTTGCAGATGGGTGGAAGACTTCAGGAACCCTATGCAACCAGATTGAACATGTGCGCCCTGCATGGCGCATGGGTCATACCTCCTCAGTGCAGCACGCACACCATGTTCCTTCCATTGTCTGTCACCATGGTTCTGATTTGCAGTTGTCACGGAGAAAGCCACACATTTATTTCGTGTTGCATGACGCGGAGCAGTTCCTCCCCTGTGTGACTTCGTTCACCCAGGCAAATCAGGTGTAAAACTGCGTGAGACTGCTGTGCCCTGCACATGTGGTATGCTGGAGCAGCACTGGAGGCTGAGGTGGTGGTGGAGGAGAAGGCAGACATTGGCGCAGGACCAGCAGTTTGACAACGTGGAGGAGAAAGCGGTGTCTCCTGTCCAAGTTGCTGGTGTGGCTGGGCAGGAAGCACATTCACCCAGTGAGCCGTAAAGGATATGTACTGTCCCTGACCGTAGTTACAGCTCCATACGTCCGCGCTGCTGTGCACCTTGGAAGACACCGATAGGCTCAAGGACTGGCCCACCTTCTGTTTTACATATTTGTACAAGGCTGGTACTTCCTTTTTCGAAAAGAAATAACAGCTTGGGACTCTCCACCATGGCTCGGCACAAGCTATTAGTTCTATGAACGGTGCAGAGTCCACCACTTGGAAAGGGTACCAACAACTTGGACAGGAGCAGCTTCTGCACCTTAGGGTGGTTGGACGCATACTGCTGTCTCTTTGCAATCGTCTTGGTGAATGACTGCTGGCGCCATGAGTGGCTAGGAGCATCTGGACCGGTAGATGATGGCAAAGACAAACAGCTCCCTTCGGCAGAGGTGGTGGAGCCTTGACTGGCTGAAATGGCTTGTGTGCCACTGGGTGCTTCTGCTGTTGCTGCGGCGTCAGGATGGACCACCACTTCTTAGAAACGTTTCTCCCAGGCCACTGGTTGGTGACGCTGCATGTGTTGACGCAGGTCCGTGGTGCCAACGTTAGCGCCCTGGCCACGCTTCACTTTCTGCCTACAGATTCTACATATACACCTGCTCGGCTTCTCTGGTGTCTTAGCAAAAAACTGCCACACCGCCGAGTAGGTGATTTTACCGCCAACGCTCCACACTGAGTGACTACTACCACCGCTGCCTCGCTGAGCCCCTGTGCCGCTACATTCTTGCATCTGCTAAGCAGGTTTTCTACCACGTGATTGTTTGGCTCCTGACCTCGCACTACTGCCACCCTGCTGACTCACGGCCACACTACCGATTTGCTGGCTGCGCCGCTGCCTGACGCGTAAGCTGACACCCTCTACTCCCGACGATGATGATGAAGCCCTTGCTTCACCTGGCTCCCAGGTGCGATCGGCTACATCGTCATCGATGTGTGTTTGCCCGTCACTGCTATCCTCCTCAACGGTCTCGGTATGCAGAGCCTGACTGCTTTCAACATAACCTCCCGTGCCACTATCCACATCACTACTTTCCCGCCTACTGCAAGAAGCAGCGGATGTCTGCCCCACCTCTTCGCTGCCAAGTAGCTGCTGACTGTCCTCAAAGAGTTCGTCCTCGCTGTATAGTGGCGCTGAGCCCAGACCACATAGTAGATCTCTGGCTGAGGGAACCGTACGGGACAGAGGCAGGTTGAGGCCAGGTGAGGGCCGCTGATCCACTCCCGGGTCATGCCAACTAAGGGTTGTGTCTGACGCTCCCACCGACTCTTGACTGGGGTTGTCAGATGTCATCTGGGAGGAAGTGGATGACCTAGTCAACCAACCAAGAACCCTTGGGTTGCTGGTCAACACATGCCCGCTAGATGACACAGGCAATTCTGGCCTCACCGAGTCACCCCTGCTGTGACGTCCCCTTACTGTGATGCGACCTGTGCCTGCTCCAGGAACGTTTGTGCCACTGCCACTCACATGTGAAGGGCCTGCCACCTCTGACATACTGTTTGATCAAAAAATTTAATTTGGTATAAAATACCCTACAGAAAAAACAGATGTAATGTAGGCGTGTATGGGGAAAATAAATATAGACACCCTGTATTTTAGTCCAAATTACCCCACAATCAAGAAGTTAAATTAAGCCTTGTGTATGAAATACCCCACAGAGAAACCAGATGTAAATTAAGCGTATATAGGACCAAAAAATACAGACACCATGTATTTTAGTCCAAATTACCCCACAATCAAGAAGTGCAATGGGCGCGGTGTGGGCGTTCTGGGGCGGGACGCGGCACATTCGAATACTCCGAGGCATACATAATCGCGGCTCGGCAAAGTGCGGCACATTGCAGCGCGTGCCAGGTCCGACAGGCAGACCTAGTTGAAGTTGGTCTAAATGAGCCGGAGGAGGCGAAGTGAAGCAAGAACGTAACATGAGAGGAAACATCTAGAAGATCGCAAAAGAAATACATCTCCGTGAGGCATGGAGTATGAATAAAAAAAAATCATTTTTATTTCTTTATTTTCGTTACCCCATATTATTGATCATTTTATATAGAGATCGGCACAACTTCGTGAGTCTTATCATTTGATTTCTGCCATGTACAGTTTTATTATAGATTGCATTAGAAAACCCATAAGAACGTCGCTCGCTCACCCACTGGCCCAAATAACCGCGCCTCTTTTAACTTAGGCAATCACAGAGCGCGCTCTGCATTTCTTTTCCCCATAGAACTCTATAAGTAGCTCACCCGCTGATTGGCTAATCAGGACGAGCCCCTCTTCCCCCCAACCAATCACAGTACTAGAATATTTCCCATAGACAGTAAAAACTTTTAGGCGCCCTTCTATCGCGCCCTTCTTGCTCCACTCAAAATAGACGCACTACTATGGGCTCAACCAATCAGCTCTTTTCTGCCTTTTTAATGTATTTTGAACTGTCCCGCCTTTTCATGTGATTGGTCAATACTTCTCCATAGGTTATAATGGGTCACTGTCGCTCCTATTCTGATTGGCTGGTTTCTGCCGACCAATGAGAAGAGCTTACAGAATTTGAACTACTGTGTTTCCCGGCAGTTTCCAATATCCCGACTCCTGATGTAGCGCCGGCGCCGGCGACAAACGCGTTGTTAGTGATTTGATTGATTTATGTTTTTAGAAGGTTTTAGCTCTCTTTCAGATAATATTTTACACCTAATAAAAACGATTTTTTAAATCATGCTCCATGCCGCACGGCACTGAGAGCTGAGATTTAATTGCCCCGATCTCTCCATTGACTATAATGTGACAAAGTAGCTCGCGCTCTGATTGGCCGGGATAGCCAAGCACCTGATAGCTCAACCAATCAGCTCTTTTCTGACTTTTTTACTGTATTTTGAACTGTCCCGCCTTTGCATGTGATTGGTCAATACTTCTCCATAGGTCATAATAGTTCACTGTCGCTCCTATTCTGATTGGCCGGGATTGCCAAACACCCGCTAGTTGAACCAATCAGCTCTGTTCTGCATTTTTTACTGTATTTTGAACTGTCCCGCCTTTCCATGTGATTGGGCAATACTACTCCATAGCTTATAATGGGTCACTGGTGCTTGTATTCTGATTGGCTGGTTTCTGCCGACCAATGAGAAGCGCTTACAGAATTTGAATTACTGTAATTCCTGATGTAGCGCAGTTCTTGATTTTTGGAAAGTGATTTTTTTTTTATTTATTTATTTTTATTTTGAAGGTTTGAGCTCTTTTTCAGAAAATGTTTTACACGTAATAAAAACGTTTTTTTAATTCATACTCCATGCCTCACGGAGCTGAGATTTATTTCTTGAACAATCTTTTTATATTTTCCCTTTATTTTTTAAATGACCCACTTTTTAAACTACAATTTAATCGTTTTTAGACAGCTTTGATTTTTCACTTTATTCATTCATTCATTTGAAAGACAACTCTTTTGGATATTCACTAACATGTTTAATGATTTCTCGCTGTTTTCCAGCCTGTCTCGGATCGGAATACATGTTAGGCGCAGTCCCTGCTGCGCCTCAGTCCCGCACTGCACCGCACACACTGGCAAGGGGCGGTGGACGTTTCACCGCATGTATGATCGCACCTCCTCGGGCGGCGAATCTTAGGCGCAGTCCCGCACTGCGCCTAAGTCCCGCACTGCGCCTCACACACTGGCGAGGTGCTGTGGACTTTTCACCGCATGTTTGATCGCACTACCTCGGGCGGCTATTCTTAGTTGCTGTCCCGCACTGCGCCTCACACACTGGCGAGGCGCGGTGGACTTTACACCGTATGTATGATCGCACCTCCTCGGGCGGCGAATCTTAGGCGCAGTCCCGCACTGCGCCTAAGTCCCGCACTGCGCCTTACACTCTGGCGAGGGGCGGTGGACTTTACACTGCATGTATGAACGCACCTCGGGCGCCGACATACATGAGGCGCAGCTTTCGCTTGAAATCGGGCGAAAACATGCACTCCAATGTGGCGAGCTTCATACATGTCACCCATAGTGAGAAGTGTGAGGATTTAAGATGGCGTCCGTATTTATAGGGCTCTGACGTCACAGAAGCCCGCCGGTCGCTGATTGGCTTCATGTCTGCACATGTCATTGAGGGTGTTCCTTTCTTCATCCCCCGAGTCTCTTGCCCCATGTAACGCCATGTGCCCCGCGGCATTTTACAAAAAAATAGACGCTTCGTTCCCGCAAATCACCCTAAACTTCGGCTTTGTGCAGAACCAAAGTTTTCCTGAAATTCTAAACGAATTCCACTTCGTTAGAATCGATTTGCCCATCTCTAATATCCAGCCTTGTTGTGAGAGTTTCGTTGTATTGTTGTCAGCCAGGTCAGGACAGGAGAGGGAGGAGATTGGGGACAGTGAGGACTGTATGGTGTCTATGAGTTCTTGAGTGTTAATGGAGCTGATATTTCTGAATGTGTGATGGGCAGGTGTGTCCAGAGGAGGCTGAGAATTAGTGATAGTGAAAGAGATAAAGTTGTGGTCAGAGAGCATTTTTGGAGAGTTATTGAGGTTGGAAATTGAGGAGAGATGACAGAAGACCAGATTAAGAGAGTTCCCATCCTTGTGGGTGGGAAAGTCACTAAATTGCGAGAAGCCAAGGGAAGAAGAGGTTAGTGAATGAAGCTGAGAGGTGGATCGTGGGTCATCAATAGGTATTTTAAATTCACCCATGATGAAAGTGGGCATTTCAGTAGAGAGGAAGTGAGGGACCCATGCAGCAAAAAGATCTAGAAACTGGAGGGGATCTTTACACTCTCTATACACTGCGACTTTGAGAGAAAACAGCCTAAAGAGTCTAATAGTGTGGACCTCAAAAGAGGGGAAAGTGAGGGAAGGTGCAGGAGGAATGACCTGGTACGTGCATTGTGGAGAGAGAAGTACGCCGAATCCTCCACCCGGCCTGTTCTCAGGTCTGGGAGTGTCTGTGAAGTATAGGCCTCCGTAGGTGAGAGCGGCAAGGGACGTGGTGTCAGATTGCTGGAGCCATGTTTCTGTGAGAGCTAGGAGAGGAACAGGTCATGAGCAGCAGTGAGGTTATTACAGAGAAATCGGGCGTTCCACAGAGCACATTTAAAAGGGGCAGGAAAAGATGTACAAAGAATAGTAAGCAGGTTAGCAGGGTTTCTATGGGAGGCAGATGAGGAGGTGGGATTAGCAGTAAAGGAGGGTGGGCCGGGGTAAGGAGAAATATCACCTGCAGCGAGAAGAAGGAGAAAGAAGAGTTACAGTAGATGGTTCAGTGATGTATTTTGCGGCACCATGAAAGTGGGTGGTTTGGTGAAGTTGAAGAAGGTAAGTAATGTGTGGGATGTGTGCATGGGTGAGGGGAGGAGAGAGGAGCTGATGTGGACAGAGTTCTCTGGAGGCAAGACTGGTCAGTAGGATAGGAGGCAAAGGCTGCAAGATAAACTGCAACAGTGAGCATGGTGAAAAAGGTGTAGTTTAAAAAGACTGGTTACTCACAAGAAGGGTGATATTTTCTGGCCCCCTTCTGTCCACTTCTGTTGCAATTCTGTCATAATTCATCACTTCAAAGAGCCTGTCACTTAAAACATGCTGGCAATTCAAAATGCTGAAAGACCAAGGAGGTCTACGCAGACCACAAGGCTCCAATATATAGTATGTACTGATTAACTCACTGCAAAGAGATAGCATAAAGGAAGTGCTTCAAAAGGCAACTGGTGTATAGCCCTAGCTAACATATAAACACATGCTAATTATTTTAAACAAGGCTGGGGGTTCTATGCAGTAACCATACCATAAAATACAAAACAGGACAATTAACCCTTTAAGGTCTAAGCCTGTTTTGGAGTTAAGGACCAAGCCCTTTTTTTCAAATCTGACATGTGCCAATTTATCTGTGAATAACTTTTCAATACTTTTACCTATCCATGTGATTCAGAGATTGTTTTCTGTGACACATTGTGCTTTAATTTACCCAATTAATTTTTGGCTATAAAATCCTTGTTTAGGTGTGAAAAATATCGAAATGTTGTGAAAATTTGGAAAAGTTTGCCATTTTCAAAGTTTAAATATTTCTGTGTGCAAGACACAGTCACACCAAACAAAGTAGTAAATAATGAACATCTACCATATGTCTACTTTGTGATGGCATGATTTTTTTAAACATCCTATTATTTTTTAAGACATTTGGGGGCTTTGAAATTAAATTTAGCAAATTTTAACATTTTCAAGAAAATTTGCAGAACAAATTTTGTTTTGGAACCAGGCTACTTCTGATGTGCTTTTGAGGGGCTTGTATATTAGAAACTCCCATAAATGACTCCATTTCAAAATCTACACCCCTTAACATAGTCAAAACAGCATTTAGGAATTTATTAACCTCTAGGTATTTCGCAGAAAATTTAAAGAAAAGCGAAGGTGAAATTTTCAAAATTTTTACTTTTTTTTCAGATTTCCGATTTTTGTTCATTATTTCCCTTGGAACCCCGTAGATTTTTCCAAGAAATTGCAACTCAATAATGATTCTCCTTATTATGCAGTTTTTAGAAATATCCCCCATGTTGCCCATATTTCACTTTTTGACCTTCCACAGGGCCCCAGAATTGAAGGAGCACCTTCTTGTTTTAGAATATTTTTTTGGCTTTATTGGGGGAGTGATGGGCAGTGACAGATTTGGGGAAAAGAAGTTACAAACTGTCTTTTTAACTGATCAGACAGCTATAACAATATGAGTGAGGGCAACAGGGACTTGGCCAGGAAGGGGTTAATTTTTTTGTGTTTTTTTTCACTGTATGAGCCAGTGATGATCCCTGGCAGACAATTGCTGGAACTTGAAAGTGGAAAACTGTCTGATCAACACTGCCACAAATAGATCAAGGGGCAGTGAAGTGATTAGGCAGTGGAGGGGTTAATAAAGAAATTTCAGGCTGTGACAGCCCAGATCACAGAACAGGGCACTAGGACCCAGCACAGAAATACGATCTCCTCACTCTCTCTCACAGAACAGAGCCTGGGACATGGATCAGCTGTAATTGTTGAGTCAGCAGACTGACTGACCAATCACAGCGAACCTCTGCCGTGATTTATCACCTGCTGTGTAGCTGTGCTATTTAGCTGTCAGAAACAGCAATTAACATATAGCTATCACTTTATCTATGTACATGGAGACAGAAAGCTTTCATGACATTCCTGCATGTCATGGTGCATTAACAGGCAGTGAACCATGACGTACAGGAACTCAGGGTGCCTTAAAGGGTTAAATATAACAGAAGCTATGATGAGATGCTGGAACTTGTAGTACAGCAAGGAAATATACCAGGAAACATATGTTAGGACAATAAAATATAACCAAAGCTATGATATGATGCTGCCACTTTTAGTACAGCAGGGAGACATACCAGGAAACATATGATAGGACAATGAAATCTAACAGAAGCTATGATGAGATGCTGGCCCTTTTAGTACAGCAGGCAGACATACCTGTGAAGAAAGACAAAAGCGATCAGATGGGAGCAGAGATAATGATGAGTGTTCTATTAAGTTCTGTCATAATTCATCACTTCAAAAAGCTGTCACTTAAAAAATGCTGGCAATTCAAAAATGCTGGCAGACCATTGACCACTGGTAGAACAATCTCTTGGTTAATGTTAGATGCTAAAGTCATTTTTTTTAATAAAACCTGGTATAGTGGGCAGGAAGAAACAATTCTGTTGGACCAACATTGGGAACATGTAGAAGAGACATGGGACCAGATTTAGCTGTAGACATGCTTGAGGATTTAGGCAGTGTTGAAAGCCAAAGGTGGATTTACAAAATACTAACAAAATAAACCTACAAAATTAGGTTTTTAGAAGAAAAACAGTAACAATGCACGATTGTTACATGACAAGAACCTGTATAACCAGGGGCGTCGCTAGGCAGATTAATTCGGGGGAACAGCCCCAAAAAAAAATTGCTTGTCCCCCAATTTCTGCGGCTTCGGGCCGCAAAGGGGGTCTCCCGGGGCACCCGTCCCCCCAGCCCCAGGGTGCGGGAGCCGGCTTTTTCTTAGACTTTTGCGCAGCATAAACAAGGGGAGGAGGAAAGGGAAGGAGAAGAGAAAAATCTCAGGGAGAGGTGACGGTACTGGAACGCAGGGCTTCGCTCTGCTGCTCCACTTCATGACAGAGCACCCTGCCCCTACCTCTCACCCCCTTGCGCAGAAGGAAGCCTTCGTTCCCTTCAGATCGTCATTCATACTGTTGTAGTATTTACACACCTTTTAGGGGGTGGGCAGTAAAGGGGTTTTAACCCTGGTTCTTTTACCATGTAGTCAGGGTTGGTGAAGGGGGTTAATACAGCTTTTACCCTTGTTAGATAAAGGGGTCTCACACATTGTAGTGAGGGACAGAGAGGAGGGGGGAGGTTAGGGACTTTCACTGAACGCGACCAACAAGAGAGGGAGATAATAAAATCCCCCCCCTCCCCCCCCCAAAATTTCCCCAAAAAGACACTGAAAGGGCCCAATACGTTGAGCAGCGGGTGCTTCTCCTGCTAATAACCATCTGTCCTTGGCTCTATTCTAAGGAAGGGCCGCCCCCAAAAAAAAACGGCTACTGTGAAATCCTGTAATCCTTAAAAACCTTTTTTAAAAACTTTTTAAAAGGGTTTCCCACTTCTCCATAAAGAACCTTTTTATTTAAAGCCCAAAGGGAGGGGCCTAATTTTCCCCCTAGGTCGTGGGCCCTGCCCGGCGCGGGGCCCGTTAGGGGTGGGGACCCGCGCAGCAGTTTTTTTTTTTTTAAACCCTTTTTTTTTTTGTGTGAAAGGGGCGGGGGGGGGGGACAGGGGGGGCAGGGGCCCAATTTTGACCTGGGGGGGGGGGGGGGGGAGGTGCCCAAATTTACCTGGGGGAGGGGTGCAATGTGAACCCGGGGGGGGGGAGGTGATGGCCTGGGGTGGGGGGGGGGGGGGGAGGTGCAAAGTGACCTGGGGGGGGGGGGGGGGGGCAGGTGCAATGTGACCTGGGGGGGGGCCGGTGCAATGGAAAATGGGGGGGGGAGGTTGCAATGTGACCTGGGGGGGGGGGGGGGGAAAAGGGGCAATGTGACCTGGGGGGGGCAGGCTGCAATGTTTACTGGGGGGGGGGGGGAAGGGGCAAGGTGCCAAAAGTGGGCCTGGGGGGGGGGGGGGAAAGGGGCAATGTACCTGGGAGGGGGGGAGGTGCAATGTGACCTGGGGGGGGGAGGTGCAATGTGACCTGGGGGGGGGGGGGGGGCAGGTGCAATGTAACCTGGAGGGGCAGGTGCAATTTGACTGGGGGAGGGGAGGGTGAAATGTGCTGGGTTTGGCAAAGGGGGCAATGTGACTGGGGGGCAGGTGCAATGTGACTGGGGGGGAAAAGGGCAATGTGACAGGGAGGCAAAGGGGCAATGTTGGGTGGGGGGGCAGGTGCCAATGTGCTGGGGGGGGGAGGGTGGGAATGGGGGATTGGGGGGGGGGGAGGGGCAATTTACTGGGGGGGCAGGGGGCAATTTTTTGACTGGGGGGCAGGTGCAATGGGGACTGGGGAGGCAGGTTTCAATTTAAATGGGAGGGCCCGGTTGGGAAAGGGGACGGGGAGGGGGAAAAGGGCCAAAATTTTACTGGGGGAGGGCCCCCCCCCCCTGGGCAATGTGACTGGGGGGGGCGGTTTCAATGTGCTTTGGGGGGGAGGTGTAATGGTGGACTGGGGGGGGGCAGGTGAGATGTGCACCCGGGGGGGGCAGGTGTAAAGTGACTGGGGGGGGGTGGGGGGCAGGTGGCCCCAAAGTGACTTGGTTTGGGGAGGTGCCCTGTGACCCGGGGAAGGGAGGTGCAATGTTTTTACTGGGGGGGGGGCTGGAGGGAGGTCCCAATGGGGACTGGGGAGTGGAGGGAGGTGCAATGTGAAATGGGGGGGTGGGGGGCAGGTCAATGTGGGTTGGGGGGGGCAGGTTTCAATGTGGGTTTTTGGGCAGGTGGGAAAGTGACTGGGGGGGGAGGGTGCAATTTTGAAAGGGGGGGGGAGGGGGCAATATGACTGGGGGGGCCCGGTTCAATGTTTTCTTGGGGGGGGAGGGGCCCAAAGTAACTTTGGGGAGGCAGGGGCAATTTTGCCCGGGGCCCGGAGGCAGGTGCAAAATGACTGGGGAGTGGAGGCCGGGTGCAATGTGGAATGGGGATGGAAAAGGGAAAGGTGAAATTTTGAAAGGGGGCAAAGGGGGCAACGTGACTGGGGGGGTGGGAAAGGGAGGGGTAATTTTCTGTGGAGTGGAGGCAGGTGAAACGTGACCCCGGGGGCAGGTGGGAAAGTGACTGGGGAGTAGAGGAGGTGGAAAAAGTGAAATGGGGGCAGGTGCAAAGTGAAAATTGGGGGAGTTTTGGGGGAAGGTGCAATGTGAAAGGGGGGTGGGGGCAGGTGCAATGTGACTGGGGGTTGGGGGCAGGTGCAAATGTGACTGGGGGTTTTGGGGGGCAGGGGAAATTGACTAAAAGGGGTGGAAAGGGGGTGAAATATGACTTTGGGGGCGGGGGAAAGTGACCCCGGTGGCAGGGAAAATGGACTGGGGGGTGGAGGCAGGGGGCAATTGGACTGGGGGCTGGAGGGAGGTGAAAATTTTGGACCCGGGCATGGGGGGCAAGGGGAAAAAGTGAAATGGGGGAATGGAGGCAGGGGGCAATTTTGTCTGGGGGGTGGAGGGAGGGCGCAAAGTGACGGGGGGGTGGAAAGGGAGGTGCAATTTTGATGGGCAAATTTGGGGGCAGGGTGAAACGGGGGACTGAGGGAGTGGAGGCCCGGTTTAAACCCTGACTGGGGCAATGGGAGGGAGGTGGAAAAAGTGGGGCTGGGGAGTGGGGCAGGTGGGAAAAAAGACTGGGGAGTGGGGGCCCGGGGAAACGTGACGGGGGTTTGGGGGCAGGTGAAACGTGACTGGGGTTTTGGGAAGGGAGGGGGAAAAGTTGGGCCCGTGGAAATGGTTTTCAAAAGGGGAAAAGTGGGGGGGAGTGGACGGGGGAAACTTGGGGGGGGTGGGGAGGAGATGAAAAAGGGGGTGGGGGGTGGAGGCAGGGTGAAACGTGGGTGGGGGCTGGGGGGCAGGTGAAACATGGGGTGGGGGAAGGGGGGCCCATAGGGTCTGGGGGGGGAGGGCAGGTTAAAAAGTGATGGGGGCAGGTTTTAACCTGAACTGGGAGTTGGGGGCAGGTGCAATGTGACTGGGGGGGTTGGAGGCAGGTGCAATTTTAAAACTGGGGGGTGGAAGGGAGGTTTCAAATGGACTGGGGCGGGGGGCAGGGGGAAATGTGGGCTGGGGCCCGGAGGCAGGTGAAAATTTACTGGTGGCGGTGGGAAAAGTGAATGTGGCAGGTTTAAAAAGTTTACTGGTGGGAAAGGGAAAAATGGACTGGGGAGTGGGGGCAGGGGCAATGTGGGCTGGGCAGTGGGGCAGGGGAAACGTGACTGGGATGTGGAGGGGAAAGGTTTACCATGACTGGGGAGTGGAGGCCCGGGGTGAAACGTGACTGGGGAGTGGAGGAGGTTTAAACGTGACTGCGGGGGTGGACCAGGGGAAAAGTACGGGGGGGTGGAGGGCCCGGGGAAACGTGGGGTTGGGGGGTGGAAAGGGAGGTGAAAAGTGGGTGGGGGCGGAGGCAGGGTGAAACGTGGGTGGTGGCTGGGGGCAGGTTTAAACGTGGGTGGGGGGTGGAAAGGGAGGTGGAAAAGGGGGGTAGGGGCTGGGCAGGTTTAAACGTGGGTGGGGGCTGGAGGAGGTGAAAAGTATGGGGGCTGGAGGCAGGTTTAAACGTGAGTGGGGGCTGGAGGCGGGGAAAAATGAGTGGGGGGGTGGGGGCAAAGGGGAAAGTAGTGGGCAGTGGGGCAGGTGAAAAGTGTGTGGGCAGTGGAGGCAGGTGAAATGTGAAGGGGGGGCAGGGAGGGAGGGTGAAAAAGTGAAATGGGGGCTGGGGGAGTTTAAACGGGTTAGGAAAAGGGGGGAGGATGGGGGAAGGCAGGGGAACATGTTATAGGTGGGCCCCCGCTATATGGGCTGTGTGTTAATGTCATATAATGGGAGGTATCAGACAAAATGGTCTGCCTATCATTTTAAAGGGGGTATCAGGGCTATATGGACGCCTATCATTAATGGAGGGGGGTATCCAAAACTATAAAAGGAGTCGTCCCATCATATAAAAGGGAAAGGGATCAGACTATATTGACTGGGCTTATCAAGGGGGGTTTTAGGGCTATATGGAGGGTCCCTTTTCATAGGGAGGTATCAGGACTATAAAGGGGATTCTATCAAAAAAGGAAGGTATCCCGGGCTATATGGAGCTTTCTATCAAATAGGTATCAGGGTATATGGGGTTGATTTATTATAAAAAAATTTGGGGGGTATCCGACATATGGAGCTGTGTGGGCACTTTCATATAATGGGAGGTACCCGACTATTGGAGCTCCCATCATATAAGGGGGGGTATCAGACTGTAAGGGGCTTGGTCTACATTTATTTGGGCGGTATCAGCATATGGCGCTGTCTTTTCCCTTAAATGGGGGGTTTTCAGACTATAGGAGCTGTTGTCATTTTTATGTGTTTTTAAGGGGTTTAGTATCATATAGGGCTCTCAAAGTGATGTGTCCCATAGGTTTAAAAAGGGGGGGGTCTAGGGCGGCAAACCCCCTTTGGGCCCCGTGGTAAAGCAGCAAAAACCAAAACCCCAAGGGTGCTCTCCAAAGCTGGCTTTTTTTTTTCGTTTGTTATGTGGGTTTTTTTGTCGGTCGGCACAACAATTGATGCTTTTACATTGTGCCCAAAAAAAGGCGGGTAAAAACACGATTTTTTTCCGCACAATGTACAGTATTAATCACCGCCCCTTTCACACAAAAACACACTTAACAAAGACATCAAAAAGGCCCGTGTGAACCTTAGGCTGTTATGCTGTAGACCACCGGCCATCTCACCTATATATTACTTTAGACCTTCCCTCAACATGGACCTGTCCACTGTGAAGGCGGGGCCTTAGGTCTTCCCTGCCCCCCCCCCTTCCCCCTACCCCCGCCCCTTTATTTTTTAGAACATTCTGGGAAAAAAGAAGTCTGATTTGTTGCTCTGGGTGAGAATGTTTTATAGATCAACTACATACCAGACGAACCCCAAACTAAAATCTACAATCAGAAAATAAAAATGTTAGAAGATAAAAAATAGGTCAGGGTTGGGTTTTTATAAAAAAAAAAAAATTGGGGACATATTCCCTTTAAGCTGCAGTGTGGGTTTTATTGGTTAAGTCTGAATGGTTTAGGTGTAGGCACAGTGTGGCGCAACTCCAGTCTATCCTGGTTCTGAATAGGTTCTCCAACATCTAGGGAAAGCAGGGTGACATTCAAACCCTTCAATAGCTTTCTTCTTGAGCCGTTACTGGTCATAGTGGAGGTTGTGGCTTTGTAAAGGGTGGTTGCATAATATGAAAGGGGCGTGGTAATCTAATTGGTTAATGGGGCCGTAATAGGGTTTAGTGCCTATGTGCAGCACGACCTATAAATACATCCTGGCTGGCTGTATGTTTTCTCTACAGTCCTCACGGTGTATTGCGGTGCCGTATATACGCACCTGCAATACAGCTGGTGTTTTGGCGGCGAGCTGTGCTGATCAGCGCATAATTACAAAGTCGGGGTAAGGGGGGGGCGGCCGGGCGACGGCCCCATACACATTCATTGTCAGCAGCGTGTATTCGCCGTTGACAATTGACATGTCACTTTTCTCCCCGTGCGTACAGTACAATTTGTATTTAACACATGGGTGACGACACTTAACCCATAGTTTTCTCTATGAGAGCTATGGATTTACCGTAATTGCGGCACTCGATTTCGCAGCGTAAAACACGCAATACGGATGAAGTTACGCACCAAAATAAGCATTGTGACATACCCTTAAAGCCTTAGGGTATGTTCACATGATGTATTTTGCAGGGTCTACTTGTATTGTGTGTGCAGCATGCCCCCGAAGTGTATGCCTTGCAAATATGGTAAATCATAGCTCGCAATGAATGCTATGATTTCACAGCAAATCCCTCGTAAACATATTGTCACCAGTAAAAGGGACATGACGTGTTCTTAACGCACTAAAGCGCTGGGGAATATGAGACTGAATGGTGGACGTGGCTATAGCACTGTGGAAAGTAGTGTTGCTCGCCCCCCCAGCGCGTACTTCCCACAGCAGCATATAGTGTGCACATAGGTAAGCGCCGCCTATACACTGTGTGAACCCGGTCTTAGGCCGGTTTCACATCTGCATCAGAGGTTCCATTCTAAGCCTCTTGCACAGATTTCACCAAAAGTGACAGAAAAAATATTGCAGCATTTCTTATGTTAAGATTTTGCTCCTGAAAGAGAGGTTGCAGCACAGCCACACAGCAGTGTGGGTAAGGTTTAAAGCTGAGTATTTTGAGCGAGTGAACGAGTCTGCGATTGAGTTTTGCCTTAAGAGTGTGTTTCTTTTAAGTGTTGGAGACTTAAGAATGAGAGACCTTAGTTTGGAGATTTAGCGGGGACAGTATTTATCGCTTATTATTATAATTTGTAATCATATTATCGTTTTTGGAAACATCCCCATGATTCCATGTTTGGAACAATGCTGTCACAGTGCACAACCTGTCATGTATGCCATCCTTGAGCAACAGTTTCGAGGGGCAATACTGCTGTGCAATATGTGTGCGAGCACTTCACATTTAGAAGCCCGGATCCTGGATCTAAATTGAGCAAGTGGCGACACTGATATCCGGATTGCCAACATGAAGCGAGTTACCGCTCACTGAGTCATCACACGCATGTGTAGAAGCTGGGGAGGGGTGGGTAGCATTGAGGAGCAGAACATGAGCACTATATGAGGTAACAGTCAGAAAGAAGGGTAGAGGTAAGAGTGTCAGAAGGCTAGTCCTGATTTGAGGTACACCCCGACAAAATTTTGCAAGGTTGGCAAGATGATGGGGATATCAGCTCAGAATAGCGTTGCTGTACGCAGACACTACCCCTGTCTGCTCCACAAAGATGGGGGAATAGGGGGCAGTCAGGGCTAGACAGGTGGCTAGATACTGGGGACACCATAAATTAGTGGCACAACAGGTGCAATCTGGCCACAAAGACCGGGATCGTCGGTAACTAGTACGTTCGTTTACCTGGGGCCTGATTCGACATATCGCGGATCGGGTTGACAGACTGCTGGGTGGGGCTGGTTGAGAAACCATCTGTCATGGTGCACATTGGGCACCAATGACAAAGTTAGAGGTAGTGGAGTGTCCTAAAAATTATTTCAGGGAAACTTAGGCCAAAAGCTCCAAGGCAAGACTTCCGAGTAATATTTCAGAAATATTACCTGTTCCACGAGCCACACCATAGAGCAGAGTGAGATTAGATGATGTTAATAAGTGGCTCTAAAATTGAGTGTTCGGAAAGAGGGATTTGGGTTTTTTGGATGAACTGGGCTGACCTTCTGTCTTGGCTACAGCTCTATGCAAGGGATGGGCTGCACCTAAATGGGAGGGTGCAGCTGTATTGGGGGACAAAATGGCCAGGTAATTGGAGGAATAATTTAAACTAGAACTGGTAAGGAGGGTAACTACAAAGATACATGCAAGATAGTGGAAGATAGGAGAGCTGGGGAATTATAATAAATCAGGGGTGGAGTGTGAGGGAGGGGTGTAGCAATAGTTAAAAAGAACAGGTAGAAAGGAATAAAAACTAACAAATCTCTAAATTCATGCTGACCAATGCCAGTAGTCTGACCAACAAAATAAATGAACTAAATTACAATAGCTGATACAAAAAAGATACATATATGTGTGGAAAACCGAAAACATGGCTGGACGATAGCTACAACTGGGCGGTTAACTTACAGGATAACAGTCTATTTAGAAAGGAGCGTAAAGACCTGAAAGGGAAAGTGTCTGCTCTATGTAAAATCCTGTCTGAAGCCAACCTGCAGGAAGATAAAGGTACAGGCGTAATTGAACAAGTGTAATCATATATGGTACCATATACATGGGGGTCAACAACAACAATATAATGACTAATAGGGTCTGCAAAGGCCCCAAGTAATAACGGGTGAACCCATAGAAGATGTACTCCTCAGGCAAATAGATGAGGCGCGCTAATCAGAATGAGGGTATTATTATGGGTGAACTTTAACTATCGACATCAATTGTTAACTGAAACTGTAGCTCTAAAAGGAGAACAGTTTTTGTGTCATAACTAATGATAATTACCTTTGCCAAATGTGCAAGAAACCAACAGAGGAAAGGCCCTCTAGATTTAATATTGACTAATAAGACTTCCAGAGGAACAAAGGTTCAGGTTGAGGGGCACCTGGGAAATAGTGACCATAATATAAATAAATATCCGTTTAACCTTCATAGAGTTTTTTGTCAAGGAGCCACAAAAACCACTGAATTTTTAGGAAGGCTAATTTTAATCTGCTCTAGGTAGGCCCTAAACCGTAATTGACTGGTACAATGATATTAATATGGCAGAACTAATAATAAAGGGATATTTTTAAAACGTCCAAGGCACCACGTGAGAGGTACATACCTTATGGTAATAAAATAATTAAAAAAAGGAAAAACCCAATGTGGATCAACGGGGATGTAAAAGAGGCATAAAAACCAAATAGAAAGCGTTTTCACCTACTAAAACAGGGAGGGTAGTGAAGAGTCCACTAAGAGCATAGGGAAAAAATAAAGGTGTAAAATAAAGATAAATGGAAACAAAGCTGGAGATGGAAAGACGAATCGCCATAGAAAGTAAAACTAACCCAAAATATTTTTTAACTATATAAATAGTAAAAAGATTAAAACAGAAAATTTTGGCCCTTTGAAAAATACAGGGAGAGACAGTAGAGGGCGATGGAGAAAAAAACCGCGCAAACCTATTAAACACATTTTTTTCTCCACTTGTATTTACCGAGAAGGATACCTTCCTGTTGAACAGAGGGATGACGTAAACTCCAACTTAAAAGTTTCTGTCTTACACCCCAAGAAGAAGTGCCTCCAAGATAAAATAGACAAATCCCCAGGTCCCAGATGTCATACATCCCACGTATCCTAAGGGAGTTAAGTGATGTCATAGATTACCCCAATTCTTAATATTGTAAGACTGTATAATAACGGGGTATGTCCCAAGGATTAGGCGCATAGCAAATATTTGCCAATATACAAAAAAGGGGTCAAAAAGTGATCCAGGAACTAAGGCCGGTAAGTTTGACCTCTGTTTAGGTAAAATGTTTGACAGGTTTTCTCAGAGATGCTATCGCTGGAGTATCCTACTGAAAATAAATGTATAACACCGTTCCAGCATGGGTTTATGAAGATCCGGCTCCCTGTCAGACTAATCTCATCAGCGTACTATGAGTAAGTCAGTGCTAGACTCGGATCGGTGAGGCACTGGATATCATAATATCTAGATTTTTCTAAAGCATTTGATACGTGCCACATAACAGGTTGGAAGTAAAATGAGAATGCTTGGACTGGGGAAAATGTGTGCAATGGTAAGCAACTGGCTCACTGATAGAAAACAAAGGGTAGTAATTAACGGTGCATAACTCAGACTGATCGCTATACCTAGTGGGGTACCACAAGGTCAGTATTGGGCCCTATCCCCTTCCAAACAATTTCATTAACGATCATACACATGAGATAGCACAGTAGAATATCGATCTTTTGCAGATGATACCATAGCTCTGTAAAGTAATCAACACAAAAGAGGATTAAATTGTTTATTCTTTACAGAAAGGATCTGGATAAGTGGAGGCCGGGCGGAAACGGCAGATGAGGTTTAACACAGATAAATGCAAGGTTATGCAACCATGGGGAGGAAAAATCCATTACATGACTAACATGTAAAATGGAAAAAGGCTGGGTAGAAAGTGAACAGGAAATGGACTTGGGAATCCTGGTGGATTAGTTAAACTTAATTGTAGCAGCCAGTGTCAGACAGCAGCTGCCAAGGCAAATAGATCATGGGGTGCATTAGAAGGGCATAGAGGCACATGATGAAACATATTCTCCCATTATACAAGTCACAGGTTAGACCACATCATGGAATATATTGTACAGTTTTGGCACCATTGCACAGGAAAGACAATTGAAGATCTTGAACAGGTACAAAGGCGGGCAACAAAAAAATAAAAGGACTGGTGGACAACAGTACCCAGAAAGATTGGTTTTACGAATTCAGGGGTTATTTATTTAGGAAAAGACGGCTTCGGGGGACATAATAAATATGTTAAAATACATCAAAGGTCAATAAAGAGACTCTCTCCAAGGATTATTTATACCCAGGACTGTAATCTAGAACAAGGGGCATCCCTACGTCTTGAATGAACAAAAGTTTCTACATAAACATAGAAAGGGATTCTTTACTGTAAGATCATGAGGACTGTGGAACTCTCTGCAAGAGCACTTGTCCTGGTGAATTCACAAACAGAGTTCAAAAAAGGTTTGATGCATTTCTGGAGCATCAATATATTAACAAGTTATAGTGTCTAGGATTTCTGGAGAGGGGTCATTGAGGCCATGGGATTTTTCCATTGCCAGATTGGAGTCAGGGAAGGAATTTCCCTAAAATGAGGTACAATTGGCTTCTACCTCATTGGGGTTTTTTGCCTTCTTCTGGATCAACACCTTAGCACAACAGGCTGAACTGGATGGACGTCTCGTCTTTTTTCGGCCTTACAAACTATGAAACTATGAAACTATAAGACGTCACCCACCAGGATGGAAACCCATAGAACACCATTGTAGCCAATTGAGACTATCATGAATTGTTGGTGTACATTATTTAACGAATAATAACTCGTCACTGGTATCCCATAATGGTACCCATAAAAACTACACTTCAGCTGTAAAAAAAGTTAGCCCTCACCCAGGTCCATAAGTGGACAAAGAAAAAAGTAATTGCAGAAAATTCTGCTGCAGGGGAAATGTAATAAAAAAAAATAAAAATAGCATTTTTTAAATTTTAAAAGTACTGCTCCATACCGTCCTACAGAATACAGATAACAGGTCATTTACACTGAAATGTGAACTCCATGACATCAAACCCTCCCAGAAAATTGTGCAATTCGGTTTTTACACAGTACAAAATAACATTAAAAAAAAATAAGCCCTCATGTGTGGATAACGCCATGTTAACAAAAATCCCTTCAGTGATAAAGGGTTAAATGACACCCATCTAACAAGTGGGTACCTGGTGGGTGTTTTATTCCCTCTACATGATATGATTGTATAAGTCCAAGAGTAAGGATGAGGATCTGCTGGGAAAACATAGAGTCAATGGTGGCTGTGCATCAAACTCTGCATGGGCAGAGTCATAACTGGAAGAAGTTATTATCGCAGTCTGGGTCAGATGGAGAAAATGGAACAACTCCTGTCAGAGGCGTCACCTGTGTCACTATGTTTAATTGTGAATTCTGCCTTTTATCTATACCTTATAAATTTGCTCAGTCTGCAATATGATATGACTGCAGATTGCCTGTGCGCTGTCAACCAGTCTCTGCCTGGTGGTGATATTCACTAAAGTATGCTGATTTTAGTATTTATATTACCGTGTTTTTATCCATAAACAGGTCACGCAGGTTATTTCTCAGTCCCTATGGTATAGTCTTTTTATATACATGTTGTTGCTGCTATTTAGTTATTGATTGGTGGAATTTAGCTATTATGGAAAAGGTATATTTCCCACCCAATATATAGTGACTATTTAGTAACAATAAGAGGTCATATTCAGGTTGGGTAGGGCGAAAAATTTTCAGTTTTGGGGTGCTTTCATTCATGGGGAGGGCACAGTATTTTGTTCTTTTTTTTGAAGGGGCTAACAATTTTTAGAGCAATAACAGCTCTCCCTGGCCGGAAGAATGCCATTAAATTTAACCCACAAAACAACAGTCGGCCACGAAGAAATTTTTTTTTCCACTCAAACGGATAAAATTTAGTGACTTTTTTAAAAACCCTCACATTGGGATTTTTAACCGCTTTTAATCCAACCAGCGAAAATTCTGCAATACGTCAAACTACGGTAACTACTCTCTTTGAGACTATGATTACCCTCTTTTTTTCCCCCCACATGTACTGCGTGGGGATGTTCACTTCTTCGGCATTTTCAAGGGGATAATAAAGAAATGGGACGACCCAAATAATAATTGGGGAGGTAAAGTTTTTAATTTGGGGGACTTTAGGCATTTTCCGGAAACAATATAGTTGTAAAAACGCCATGCTTCATCCATCTGTTAAGGCAAAGAAAAAAAGTAAAAAAAAAAAAAACAAGAATTAAAACAGACTTTTAAAAATCAATTTTTTAAACTAACAAGACATGCCTTTCATTACCATACAGCCCCCTCGGGCCATGGAAAGCTACCCAGCCCTGAGATTCTGCATCCATAAGATTTTTTACATGCACTCAACAATGGCCGAGGGTAAACTTTTTTTTTTTTTTTTTTACCCCCCCAAGAGAAACGAAAAATGAAAAAAAAAAAAATTAAAAAAAATTCCCCGATTTTAATAAGACAAACAGAAAGAAACAGCACCGTTTTCTAAAAACTTTAGACACATTTGTGGCGCCTAGTGTTTTAAACGTTAATCACCCTTTTATTACAGATTGCTGAGTTATCCCGCTACAAAACATTACCACACCCCCGAACAAGAATACATCCTGGTCAGTAAAGGGGAAAACTATGCCCCAAAAGTGAAATTTTAAAAGAAACCAAAAAAAAGGAACATAAATTTTTTTCGTTCCTGTGATGATTTTGGTTAGGGGGGCCCGGCACATTTGCCCAGTGGCCCATTAAGCGTTTTTCGGCCCGCGATGCGCAGCCATTTTACAGCGGCCACGCAGCACAGCGGGGAGGGGCAGGACGGATCGTACCGTCCTGTCTTTTCCCTTAAACGCTGTACATACACCTCAGCTCCAGGGGGCGTGCGCACACTTGCATACCCCCCTCGCGCGGGGGTCTCCAACGGGCAGCCTTGCACGGCCCGGAGTCTGGGGGCCCTGCGAAGGCGTAAGTAGCGTGATGAAATCCTCTGCTTACACCGTTTAAAGCTGCGGGACCGGACGTGGGGCCTTGCTGAGGTGAGTAGGTTTTTTTTTATTTTATTTTTTTTAGTAAGAGACAAATGTGGCTGGGGGGGCATATTAAAAGGGCTGGGGGTGGCAATTAAGGGCTATGGGGGCTTAAATTTGGGGCAAAGGGGGGCATATTATTTGCAAGAGGCATATAATGGGCTAGGGGGGCAAAAATGGGCAGGGGGCAAAATTTTTAAAAGGGGGCAAATTTTTCAGGGGGGGAAATTTTATGTCTAAGGGGCAATTTTGGGCAAACTATACGGCTAATTTTTTTGGGGCAAGGGGCAAACTGCTAGGGGGGCATATATCTGGCTAAGGGCATAACGGTAAGGGGCAATATTGGCTATGGGGGCATATTATTTGCCGGGGGGCATATTACTGGCAGTGGGCATATTACGGGCTAAGGGGGCATATTATTGGCAAAGAGGGCATAAACCTGGCTGGGGGGGCAAAAACCGGGCTAAGGGGGAATATTATTGCTAAGGAGCAAATAAACCTGGCAAAGGGGCATATACGGGGCAAAGCGGGCATATTACGGGCTAAGGGGGCATATTACCTCAAAGGGGGCATATACGTCTAAGGGGGGCAAAAAAGGCTGGGGGGCAGACCTCACAGGGCTAATATCCGACTACAAGGAACATATTACGGCTACGGGGGGCTTTAAAACCAAAAAGGGGAAATTACTCCAAAGGGACAGAACCTAGCTACGGGGCAGAAACCTGCAAGGGGGGCTAATAACCTGGCAGAGGGGCAGCAACCTGGCTAAGGGGCAACTACTTGATAAAGGGGGCTAAAACATGGCTACGTGGGCACTCCCTGGCAAAGGGGAAAATATTTACCACAAGGCGGTAATTTTACCTTTTTGGGGCACATAGATGGGGAGTTTTTATAAGATAAAAATTTGTCGGAAATTCTGATAAATGAGGCCTAAATTTTGTTTTTTAAATTTTACGTGAAAGTTGTGGGCGGGAAAAAAAAAAAAAAAAAAATCGTCAGGCGCTGGAAGATTGGGGAAGAAGAGAAAGAAACAATCTTCAGGGACGTCTCCTGTAAACTAAATTTAACGCAGTGGAATCATTTTTATTTTTCCTGGGGCCAATACAAAGGTTTTTTTTTTTTTTTTCTGTAAAAATAATCCGCATTCACAATGAACGCAAAAAATTCCGTGTGAACCCAGCCCTACTCAGAAAAACTTAAGGGCCCGAGCCCGGGATTTTTTGGGACCCTAGCAATGCCCCTGTGTATAACTACACATTTGCTAAATCATTGCAAGTCAAATTTATGTACAGATACAAAGTTTATTCTCAAAAAGAAAGGTATCCATGCAAGCTTAAAGGGCTACATCCAATAGAGGGCACTAGAGCGTTCAGCTTTCTTCCCATAATGCCTTTGTTATATGTAAATACCCAGTAAGGTGCAAAAGGCGATCTTCAAATCCTCGCACACCGACATGGTGCCTCTCCCTAATGAGAGAAATGACCCTTTCTGAGCCACTAATCTCCTCTCACCCAGCCAATTTGTAAGCGCTACTCTGCATTGATGATGGGCAAAACCCTGAAACAGCTGTATGCAGATTACAAACTGGGTTTGGGTAAATACTTTTTTTTATTCCCCAAGACTTGATAAGTCACAGACTAATTGAGGATACCTACATCCAACAGAGGGTTCTAGAGCGTTCAATTCTCTTCCCATAATGTCTTTGTTATATGTTCATAGTAAGATATGGAGCCTAAAAGTCAGAAGTTCAAAACACTGTTACCCTTTTACTTGACAGTGTAAGTGGTACATGATCTGATGTTACCGTCAAAAAGAAGAAAAAAATCAAAAAGAAGACCTGCAGCCAGTGAGTATAATTTTTTTTTTATGGGCCCACCTATGTTGACAAGAAAATAAAAATATGAGCTGGACAACAGGTTCTATGAAAAAGTTGTTATTCAATCACAAACTACAGCAGGCAACGAGGAAATGTGTCATTTACATGATCTCAGCTGTTTAACCCCTTAGACGCCGTGCCAATTGCTGCCGCAGCAAGTAAATCTTACTCTGATCAGACCACACCTAACCAGGCAGGAAGTAGTAAAAGCAGCATCTTTGTACACCCTATTGTATTGTTTATGCACTGGAATAGGCTGTATAAATAATCATGGCTACTATTGGTCAAGCCCTACTGGGGGATTCAATGTTAAAATAAAAAAATAATAATAATGTTTTAACCCCTTAAGGACCCGGCGTTTTTTTGTTGTTGACACGTTAGTTTTTCCCTCCTCGCCTTCCCAGAGCCATAACTTTTTTATTTTTCCACTTACATAGACACATGAGGGCTTTTATTTTGCGGGACAAGATTTACTTTCTAATAGTGTTATTCACTATACTATAGAATATACTGGGAAACCGCAAAAAAAAAAAAAAATCCAAGTGGGACAAATTGTGAAAAAAAATGTTTTTTTTCAACATGTTTGCGGGGGTTTTGTTTTTACGGCGTTCAATCTTCGGTCAATACAATGTGTTATCTGTATTCTACATGTTGATACGCATCCGGCAATACCAAACATGTAAGGTTTCCGTTATGTTTTGGTACCGTAAAAAGAATTCCAAACTTCTCCTATTCTTTAAATTTGCGCCGCGGCGCTAGTTTGTGCGACCAATAACTTTTTTCTTACTACCACCTTCGGACATCAGTGAGGGTGCATTTTTTGTAGCTCACCCGCTGATTGGCTAAGCAGGACGAGCCCCTCTTCCCCCCCAACCAATCACAGTACTAGAATATTTTCCATAGTCAGTAATAACTTTTAGGGTGCCCTTCTACCGCGCCCTTCTTGCTCCACTCAAAATAGACGCACTACATACGATTGGTGGATTCATATCTGCCGCCTGGTCTCAACCAATCAGCTCTTTTCTGCCTTTTTTACTGTATTTTGAACTGTCCCGCCTTTTCATTTGATTGGTCAATACTACTCAATAGGTTATAATGGTTCACTGTCGCTCCTATTCTGATTGGTTGGTTTCTGCCGACCAATGAGAAGCGCTTACAGAATTTGAATTACTGTATTTCCCGGCAATTTTCTATATCGCAATTCCTGATGTTGCGCCGGTGATGGCGACTAACGCGTTGTTAGTGATTTTATTTATGTATGTTTAGAGAAGGTTTTAGCTCTTTTACAGAGAATGTTTTACACTTAATAAAAACGATTTCACAGCCCCCATCTCTCCAAAGACTACAATGGGACAAAGTAGCTCGCGCTCTGATTGGCCGGAATAGCCAAGCCCCCGCTAGTTCAACCAATCAGCTCTTTTCTGCCTTTTTTACTGTATTTTGAACTGTCCTGCCTTTTCATGTGATTGGTCAATACTACTCCATAGCTTATAATGGGTCACTGTCGCTCCTATTCTGATTGGCTGGTTTATGCCGACCAATGAGAAATGCTTATAGAATTTGAATTACTGTATTTCCCGGCAATTTCCAATATTCAAATTCCTGATGTTGCGCCGTTCTTGATTTTTTGTTAATGATTTTATTTATGTTTTTTTTATAAGGTTTGAGCTCTTTTTCAGATAGTGTTTTACACTTAATAAAAACAATTTTTTTGATCAATACTCCATGCCTCACGGAGCTGAGAGCTGATATTTATTTTTTGAGCAATCTTATATATTTTCACTTTTATTTTAAATGATCCACTTTTTCACTACATTTAAACGCTTTTAGACAGCTTTGATTTTTCTCTTTATTCATTCATTCATTTGAAAGACAACTCTTTTTGCTATTCACTAAGATGTTTAATGATTTCTCGCTATTTTCCAGCCCGTCTCGGATCGGAATACGTTAGGCGCAGTCCCTTCTGCGCCTAAGTCCCGCATTGCGCCACACACACTGGCGAGGCGCGGTGGACTTTTCACCGCATGTATGACAATCGTACCTCCTCGGGCGGAGAATCTTAGGCACAGTCCCGCACTGCAACTAAGTCCCGCACTGCGCCTCACACACTGGCGAGGTGCGGTGGACTTTACACCGCATGTATGAGCGCAGCTCGGGCACCGACATACATGAGGCGCAGCTTTCACGTTCGAGCACTTGAAAACATGCGCTCCGATGCACCGAGATTTATACATGTCACCCTAAAAGTTCAAATCCCCCTTTTTGCCATTTTCCAAATAAAAAAATAAAGGAATAAAAAAGTTACACATAATTGCGATTGCCGTGTCCGTGAAAGTCTGATCTATTAAATTATAACATCATTTATCACCTAAAAATTGGAATAAAAGTGATCAAAAAAGTTGCATATATTCCAAAATGGTACCAGTAAAAAATACATAAAAAAGTCCTTAAAAAAGCAGAAAATAGCACTGTGGTGCAAATTTAAAAAATAGAAGATGTTTAGATTCACACAACAAAAACCCTTCAAATTCAGTATTATCATATTCGTATCAACCCGCAGAATACAAATAACACATCATTTATACTGAAAAGTGAACGCTGTAAAAAAAGCAAAAAGTACGATTTTTTTCACATTTCATCCCAATTAGAATTTTCTTGTGCTTTCCCAGTATATTCTATGTAATGATGAATGACACCATTAGAAAGTACATCTTGTCCCACAAAAAAAAAGCATTAATATGTCTATATAAATATTTAAAAAGTTATAGCTCTTAGAAGGCGGGCAGGAAAAAAACAAAGAGCCATATTATTTTGACCATGGTGCGTTAAGGCGTTAAAGATGAGAAATAGAAGAGAAATGTAATCCAATATGGTTACCAGTCACAGAATCATAATAGGTTTAATTATTAACTTAATTAAATGGATATTTCTGGATAACATTTAGAAATCTTATAAGGAGAAATTGTCTGCTTATCTCAAACAGCATCCTATATAATCCTAAATATACTCATCAACAAAGTGTCCATTTTACCTCAATCATTTCTTGTTCTCCGGCCTAGTTTAATTTTGAGAAATGAGATTTCTATTCATCTTATCTGACCTCAGAAGAAGGAGGGGGGCTGAATTGTTTAAACACAAAGGAAACTGAAGGAAACTTCAACAATCGTCTTTCCAGTTAGACTGAAGGAAAAGAAACTCCTATTAATACAGCTACAGGAACCAAAGAGATTGGAACTTTACTTCAGAACAGCACACAAAGCAGACTACTTTCTATTTGCTTAAGTCTTTGTGTAAATTACTTCTTTTGGTTTGTTTATTTTTAAAAATGAATACTTGAATAGATTTGTATGACACATTTAATCTGCAAAATTTGTGATAGATCTAAAACCATCATTCCATTCAAAGAATAAATAATAAGATTTGCGAAGGTGACTTCTGAACTGAGGAGGGAAACTCTGCAGCAAAGCAGTCTGAAGGCATACATCCTACAACATATCCCTGGTAAATATATTTATTGTCTTAATCTTTATTCTTTATTAGATTTCTCCCCTGTACATCTGAGTAATTATTTTTTGTAAGGTCTTATGTGTTACTTCTAGTGTTGTGAAAATATTTTTATTTTACAATTTCAATGTTCACCTCCTCTTTGTGTGAAAGAACCAGCATAAAAAAAAAACATTTGATTGCTTTCATGCTTACTGACAAATTAATATTTTGGAGTGTTTTTGCTCAGTGATATATAATTCTCCAATGTCCGTAAATGTAATTTTTAGATTGTACAATCGTCCTTTAGAGGTTAACCTTCAAATGTTAGTCACACCTTCTTTCCTGTTATTTAAAGTAGATACAACTACAATGTCTCCACCGACTTATAGTAAATACATCCATTTTTTCATATCATAATATGAGCTTTATGCTATTCTGTGCTGTTAATTTATTCAGTAGTATACTGAATAAAGTTAACACAGACAGAGCAGAACTGATTGGTGCTGCACATTCTTCCATGAACTAAATAGCTTTACCTGATACATGAACTGAAATTACTGTACTAATATATAAATTCAGAATCTGTTTGATGTGAAATGCTTATTGATAACTGATTTTGTCCAACATACTGGCCTATTAAAGGATTAAACGTATAACACTTGAATAGAGTGACATTTTTTTAAAATCTTCAAAAGAAGAGTTGCAGCACAGCCAAACAAGCCATGTGAAATGTTAACTGAGATCTGACGAGTGAACATCTGGTAGTGTTTTCTAAATGTTTTTTTCTTTTAAAGTGTGGTACTTTGAGATTGAGAACTTTAGATTTGAAAGATTTTTAGACAAATTTATTACATATTATAATTATTTATTTAGTATATCTTCTTGGTAACATCCCCATGGGTCATGATTGACACGAATGCGTCCAGGCACAACCTTGCAATATAGCCATCCTTGACAACAGTTGAGGGCATACTGCTGTTCAAGATGTGTTCACACTGCACATTTAAGAACCCATCCTGATCTAAATGACAACGTGCGACACTAGAATCCATTGCCAACTTAACACCCCGACCTGCCCACTGAGCAATCACACCATTTAATCCGTAGATCACATGAGTCAGGAACATAGCACAGATGGGTAACATACGAAAGAAGTAGAGGGAAGAGTTCAGAAGCTAGTCCTGATTTGGTATACCCCAACAAACTTGCAAGATTGGGCGTATAGGAATTCGGCGCAAATACATTGCCACAAACACTACCCCTTCTCTCCATAAATTGAAATAAGTCATCAGCTAGACAGTCTAGTAGTGGGACTCCATTATTAGCACAACAGCAATCCTCCACAAAACCGATCGTCGAACAGTGTGTTGTTTACCTGCCCAGTTCGACATATCGCGATCGGCTTGACAATTCTGTGGCTTAGGGAATCCACTTCATGGTCACATTGCACCAATGACAAAGTTAGGAAGTATGTCCTAAAAAATGATTTCAGGACTTAGCAAAAGCTCAGGGCAAGGAACCTCCAATGTAAATGATTTCCAGATATAACCTTTCCACGCCCACACAAGAGCAACGAGATTAGAGATAATAAGACTCAAAAATTGTGTAAAAAGGATTTGTTTTTAGAACTGGCTGATTTCTGTCCGTCTACAGACTCTATGCTAATGCTGCACCTAAATGGGAGGGTCAGCTTATTGGGACAAAATCCAGACTTTGGAGGAATATTTAAACTAGACTGGGGAGTAACTACACATATACATGCAAGATATAAGATAGAAGCTGAATTAAATAAAAAAGGGGTGAGGATTACAAATATAAAAAATCAGTGAGAAATGAATAAAAAACTGAAAAATCTAATAAATTGCATCTACCAATTCCAATCCCGACCAACAAAAATAAATGAAACTAGAATATGACTACTGAAAAAAATATGACATAGTGGATAATAGAGACAGCTGACAAGAGCTACACGGCGTTAACTTGCGTTACAGTCTATTTAAACCCTAAACACCAGAAGGGAGTGTCTTCTCTATTAAAATCCTGTCGAACCAACACTGCAAGTTATGTACAGTAAAACATTGGAATCATTATGTAAATATAACATGGTAACAATATAATACTAATAGGGTCCTAAAGGCCCCCAAATATAACAAACCCAATGGAAGATGTACTCCTCAGCAAATAGATGAGCCTAATCAAATATTATTATTAGATTACTTTAACTATCCAACATCAATTGGATCTGAAACCTTAGCTCACATAAAAGGAATAGACAGTTTTTGTCAATAACTAATATAATTTACCTTCCACATGTGCAAAACCACTTAGAGAAAAGCCCTTCTAGACCTAATATTAACAAATAACCTACAAATAACAAAGGTCAGTTGAGCAACCTAGGAATATGACATAATATAATAATTTCCGTTTATCCTTCAATAATTTTTTGTCCAAGGACCCAAAAACACTGAATTTTAGAAGCTAATTTTAGTCTGCTTAAGAGCCCAAACACAATTACTGACAAATGTTTTTAAATATGGAATGGGGGAGGAGGAGAAGGAAAGGAAGGAAAGAGGAGGGCAGGAGGGGGGGAGGACAGGGAGCGGCAGAGGAAAACGAACAAGGGAGACCGGCACAGAAGAGAAGCGGGGGAGAGAGAAGGGAAGGAGATCAGAGAGAAACGACACGGGAAAGTAACAACAGGGGGAAAGGAGAAGGAGGGAAGAAAGATGAAGGGGATGGAGGAAAGGGAGCAGGAGAGCAAGAGGCAGAGAGGGGAAAAGGGAAAGAAAGGAGAGCAAGAGAGAGAGGAAAAGAGGAGGAAAAAGGGAGCCAGGAAAGAGGAAGCGAAAAAAGAAAAGGGAAGAAAGAGAAAGAAGAAAAGAAGAGGGAGAAGAAAAAGGCATAATAAAATTAAAGAACAAACAGATATGAACAAAGACTAGAATAGAAGAGAAAAGGAGAAAGGAAGAGACTGAAGATCAAGAGGAAAGAATAGAGGGGAGTAGAAAGAGAAGAAAAAACAAAAAAGAAGGGGCGAAGGAAAGGAAAAGGAAATAAAAAACAAAAGGGAAACTGAAGAGGGCCGAGAGAGAGAACACAGAAGAGAGAAAAGAGAAAAGAAACGAAAGAAAAAAAAGAAAGAAAGGCAAGAAGTAGAAAAAAAATAAGAAGGATAGCGGCAGAACAGCGAAAGGGGAGAGGAGGGAGGGAACAGGCGGAGGGAGGGAAGAGCAACGAAAAAGCAGAAGGCAACAGAGTAGAGGGAGAGGCAAGAGAAAAGCAAGAGGAACAGAAAACAAAAGAAACAAGATGGAAGACAAGAGCGGGGGGAAGAAGGAGAAGAAGAAAAGAGGGGAGAAGGAGAGAAGCGAGAAAAGAAAGGAGAAGAACAAGGAAGAAAGGCAGGGGGAGCAGGAGGACAACAAAAAGGGAGGAGGAGAGAAGAGACAGAGTCAGAGAAAGCAAAAGAAGAGAGGTAGAGGGAAGAAAACAGAGCTTAGAAGCAGAAAAAAAAAAAGAAAATGAGCAAAAGAAGGATAGAGAATGAAAGGAGAAAAACATAAGGAAACAAGGCAAGAAAAGAAATAGAATAAAGTAGTAAAAGTAAGGAAAGAAACAGGAGGAGAAGAAAGAAAAGACAGCAAGAACAAGAGAAGGGTGAGCAGGATAAAGGTCAGGCAAAATGTAGGAGCGGAAAAGAGAAACGAGAAGGAGAGGGGAGCAGAACAAAGGAGGCAGGAGAGGAGAAGGGGAGGAGGCAAATAGAGCAAGAAGGAGGGGAGAGGGGAGAGGAGAGGGATAAACAGGTAGAACAAGGGAGAAGAGGAGGAGAGAATAAAACAGAGAAAGAAGGAGATAAGATTAATTGTGAATAAAAGAAGTAAGGATAAAAATTGTTAAAGATATTATGTAGAAAGTTAAAGAATAAAAATAGTCGTAATATGTTTTATTAATATAAAAGAAATAAATGAAAAGACAGTAAGTGAGATTTGAAAGTAAAAGATGAAGAGAAGAGAAAAAAGAAGCGGTGGATAATAAAGAAAGGCCGAAAAGGCACAGAGAGGAAAAAAGAGAGAAAATATTATACAAGAATAAAGAGATGGTTAGTAAAAAGAAGGGATTAGGTTATGAGAAGAGTTAACGTGAACATCAAAGATAAAATAATTAGAAATAAATGATTATTGTATGGAAAGATTTTATTTAGATCAAGATGGGTTGTATTATAATATTTGTAATGAAGAGTGAGAGTAAGAGTGAGGAATATAGATTAAAAATTAGAATAAAAAATTAATGAAAAAAATTAATTAAAAAAAAAATAAAAATATATTAAAAAAATAATTATAATTGATTAGAAAATAAGAGATATTGTTTAATAGATTGGAGGAATGTAAATAATAAGATTAGATGAGAGAAGGTATGTATAAAATAATGAGTTATTAATTATATTGAAGTGAATTAATAGGTTGTAATTTAGTTGTTAGATAATATGAAATATAAATAAAAATATTGATTATTAATTTTATACATTTAAAAAAAAAGAAATGAGTTTACAAATAAAAAAAATAAATAAAATATTATAAATATTAATAATTTATATTTTATTGATATGTTTTTTAATATGCTTAAAATAAATATTAATGAAAAGATAAAGTAAAAAATAAATATTTTTTAATATTAAATAAATATGATTGAAATAAGTAAATTGGCCGCTTTAAAAAATACGAGGAAACAGAGAGAAAATAAAAAAATAATAATTGTTAAAAAATGTTATCAATTAATATTAACAGAGATGACTTCCTTTGATCAAAATATAAAACAAACTTAAATGTTTATGGCTATCCTGAAAAGTCAAGCCCATTAAGAAAGATAAATAACAATTCCCCAGGTCAAAGATGGCATAACCCAATTCCAAGAGAGTTAAGTGAGGTCATAGATAGACACATATTCTTAATAGTTATGACGCTTAAACGGGTATGTCACAAGGATTGGAGAATAGCAAATGGGTCCAATATTCAAAAAGTCAAAAATTATCCAGAAACTATAGCCAGTAAGCTTAACATCTGTTGTTTAAAATGTGTGAAGGTTTGCATCAAGATCTATCCTGATAGCTCTCTGTAAAATAAATGAGAACACCTCCAATTGAAGGAATGCTAATGTAAACGAAGCTAATCACTTAATAGAGAAGTTCAGGGCTTGACTGGATAGGGGAGATATGATGTCATATAGATAATTTTTCTAAACATTTGATAGTGAATAATAAAAGGGTGTATTTTTTATGTGCAATATAAGAAAATTTGATAGTGGTATGGTATGGATAAATGATAAATAATAAGGTATATATAAATAAATTACTGTCTATAGAGTTAATATGTAAACTTGAAGAAATGGGAAATATACTATTAATTTTTATGAATTGAGTAAAAGGATGTATAATATATTTATTTAGTTATGTATGTATTAAAAGATAAGTTAGATATATTTTTGTGTTTGTTGTGTATTTTGTAGTTTAGGAAATGAATTAGGATAGAGGGGTAATATTTTTTGATTGTGTGATAATGTTAGTTTTGAAATTAAATGATTAAATGTGAAATGGTAATTATATGTTAAAATGAATAAGGTGTTGTAGGGTTGAATTATGTTTATGTTTGTAATAATGTGGATTATAAATAATTGTTTGTTTATTGAATTTTTATTTGTTGATATGTTTTAATGTTTATGTATGTTATTTGCATTATTTTGTTGTTTATAGGTAGTTATGTAAATGTTTGGGGGGATTGGGGGGTGGTAGTGATTTTTGTTAGGATATTTTTTGTATGTGGGTGTTTTTTATGATTTGTTGTTTTTATAGAAATTTGGTGGGTTTAAATGGATTTTATTTTATAGAGAAGAGTAGAGGTGGTTAGTTTGGGTAGGAGAGTATTATTATGTTTTGTGGATTGTAGAGTTTATGGTTAGAGTTGGAATAGGGATTGAAGGGATGGGTTGGATTTTAATGGGATATTTTGGGTTTATTTGGGATGTAGTTGTTTAGTAATTGGTTGGAGTTGATGTGTGATGGTTAAATAGTGGGGGTGATTGGAATTTGTGGATTTGGGGGAAATATTGTTATTGGAGTATAAGATGGGGTGGGTGGAATGTAAGAGGTTGATAATAAGGTATATATAGTTAGTTTGGTAGCAAGGGAGGGGTGGTTGAATGTTTAAGTTTTATATGATTAAAATGATTTGTTGTTTGAAAGTTGTTGGTAATTGGGAGATAAGATATTTTTTTTATATATTGAAAGTTGTTTATGGGGAAGTTGGGGATGGGGGGGGGGGTGATATTTGTGTGTGGTTTTGTGGTTGATGATTGATAAGATATGATTAAGGGTTGTTGGGGGGTTGGGGGAAGGGAGTAGTGGTGGTGGTGGGGATTGATTGTGTATAGTTGGAAATGGTTATTAGTTTGGTTGGATTTTGTTTTAGTGTTGGGTTGTAGTTATATATTTGTTTGGTGTGTTGGGTATTTGTTGATGGGGTGTTGGTGTGTGTGGTTTGTGGTGTTATTTGTTGTTTTTGGTGTGTTGTTATTAGGTGTAATTGTAATTTTGTTATTATGTGTGGGGGGTTGTGCGTATTTGGGTATATATGGTATATAGTGTAGTATTTTGTTTAAATTTGTTTGAGATTATGAAAATAATTGATGTGTGAGGGTGTGATGTTTTTGGTAAAAATTATTTGTTTGTGTTTGTGGTTTGTGGATTAAGTGGTGAAAGTGTGTTAGGGATATTGGTAATTTTTTAGTTTGTTGTTTTGATGGTTGGTTAGGTAGGGTGTGAATAGGTAGGTTTTGATATTGTTGTATAGGGGGTTGGTATTGATGTTTGAATAGTGGGGTGAGGGTATTTAAGTTTTTTTTATTGGGGATAGTTTTTTTTTGAAGTTGGAGGTTAGATGGGGGAAGGAAGATTGGTTGTAGAAATTTTATAAGGAGTTTAGTAATTAGAAGTGGTGGAGAATATTGTTTTTGATTGTGGGTGAAGATTTTGTTAGGGAAAGGTGTTGTTTGTGAAGTATTTTGGTTTTGATTTAGGTATTGTGGGTTAGTGATTTATTATTATATTAGTGTGGGAGAGGGTTTGTTGTTTATTTTTAATAGTAATGAATATTTTGGTTTTATGTTGTGGTATAGGGGAGGGTGATAATATTTGTGTTGTTTGAGAAAATGTTTATTTGGTGTTTGGGAGTTTATTTGTGGGTAGGAGTTTAGGGTTTTTGATTTATTGGTAAGTTGTGTATGTGTTGTTGATTTTAGTTTGGAGGGTTGTAGTGTGTTTGATTTAGTTTGATAGGTGGTTAGTTATGGGTGGGTTGTAGTTATAAGGAATGGATAAAGGTTAAGTTATATTTTTTTTTTGTTTGTTGTGTTTGTATTTGGTTTTGGGTAAGGGGTATGATGGGAGATTATGGTTGGTAGTTTTTTTGGAAGGTTTTGTTAGGGGAGAGTTTTATATTATGAAAGTAAATGTTAATTTAGGGTAGGTTTTGTGTTTTATTGTGTTGGTTTAGGATTTTGTTTATTATATTTTATTTGTGGATTGAAGTTGGAAATTTGGGGGTGGTTTTGATTATTATTATATTGGGGTTTGTTATTTTTGGGGGTGTGGGTTTTATGGGGGTTTTTTGGTTTTTAGTTTTGGAGATTATTGTTTTGAAAAATAAGTATGTAGGGTAAATAATTTTTATATGAGTTAAAAGAAAGTAATGGGGTTTGTAGAATGATGGTGATATAGTTAATTTTGTAGGGTAATGTAGTAAGGATTTTATGTGAAAGATTGGTTGTGGTTGAGGGGTAATAAGGGATGATATGAATATGTTATAATTGTTGAAGTAGTGATGAATTAGTTATAAGGATAGGGTGTTGGGTCATGGAATGGTTTGGGAGGGTGGGGTGATGGGATGGTTGTGTTTAGAGGGAATTGAGATGAGGATTAGAATTATGTTATGATGTTGGGAAGTGGAGAATAATGAGGAAATGATTGGGTTAATGATGAAATTAAAGAGGTTTTATTATAATTTAAATGGTTAGACTAAAAATTGGGGTTATGTGGTGTATGAGTATGTGAAGGTTAGAAATAAATATAATGTTTGAAGTGTGATTATTTGTGGGTGGGGATAAGTAATTATAAGGAGTATTATTGTGGGGAAGAATGGAGGTGATTTATTTGTTATAAGTTATGGGTTGTGATATTGGTTTTGAGGGATAAGGGAATATAGAAGAATGTTATAATGTTGGATGTAAATGTTGTTGAATGTATTATAGAAAAAAGGTGATGTTAGAGAGATTGATGATTTGGTGAGGGAAAGGATGATTAGAGGGTTTGGTTTGGGTGTAGAAAGGGTTTGGAAGGATAGTATTAAATTTGAATTATTGTATGATATGGATAAGGTTTTGGGGTTTGGGTTTGAGTGTGGTGAAATTAATAGGTTAGGAGAATATTATGTTGATATAAGAGGTGTAAGGGTGATGTGAGATAGAAGGGGTTTATTTAAAGTTATTGATATTGAAGGAAGTGTTAGGTTAGGGTGGTATATTATGTGGTGTGTGTTTAATGGTGAATTGGTTTATTATGTTTATGGATTGTTAAGTAGGTTAGGATTGGTGGGAGGATATTTCTGTTTAGTTGTTTTGGATAAAAATAGGGGATGGGGGGGGGGGGTATTTTGGTTTTGGTAATTGTTTGGAGGAATAGTAAATTGGGAAATATTGGTGGAGGATATTTTTTTGTTTTGGGGTTTGAGGGTGGGGTAAAGTTTATATTGGGTTTTTTTGATATGTAAGGGTTAGTTAGTGTTGGGGGGGTAGGATTTGTATATAGAAAGAGGATTATGTGGATGTTTTTAGTATTGTTATAGGGGGGTATATTTTATTGTAATGGGAGTTTTAGGTTTGAGTTTTTTGTTATTTTGATTTTGTTGATGTTGGAGGGTATTATGGATTTTTGTTTAATGAATTAGGGTTGGATGTTGTTGTTGGTGGAGAGTGAGAGGGTAGAGATGAGTGGGGGAATGTGGATTGGTTTTTGGGTGGTTGGTTTGGAAATGGAATGAAGAGAAAGAGGAGAGGTTTTGGAAATGGTTTAATATTAAGATTGAGTTATTGTGGAGAGAGTTTGGATATATTTTTATGGATGATGTGTTGGTGTTGAGGGGTTTGATGTAGGTGAAGAAAGGGGAAAAATATGTTAAGGGTATGAGATATATGTTGTTGTATAATATGGTTTAAAGATGTTTTGGGAAAATGGGAGGTAGGGGGGTAGTTATTGTATAGGATATGGTGGGGAAGATTAGTAAGGGGATATGTGGGGAATGGAATGGAATGTAGAAGTATTGTAATGATGGGGGGAATTTTTTTGTTTGGAGTGTGGGATGTTGAGGGAGGTGGTTATATGGTTGGGAAGGGATTGAAGATGTTGAGAATAGGGGGTGATTAGATAGAAGGATGTAGAGAGGGAGGGGTATTGGATAGGTGTTAGAAGGGAGTGGTTGGAGATAATAGGGTGGGGGGTAAATGTGTTTGGATGAAGATTGAATGGGGGGGAATGAAAGGGAGTATTGTATATGGGTGATGAAGAGGTATAGTTTGTGAATATAAGATGGTTGTGAATATATAATAATTAAATGTGTTAAGAAGGTGTGATGTGAATGATGATGTTTGAATTAAGTATAGGTATGGAATGTTAAGATTTAGGATAAAATAATATTAGGTTTAGGTAGTGATTTATTTTAAATAGGAGGTAATATTGTAAATGATTTTAATAAAGTATATATGATTGGATAATATTTTAAATATGTATGTTAAATGAGATTTTAGTATGGGAATTAAATTGATATTATTTTATGAATTATGTGTATAATGAGTGTATGTATGATGGGGAGATATATTAAGGTATTTATAAAAGTTAGTTTTTGGGAGAATTTTGTATTTAATTTTGTATTATTGATTTATGATTTGAGTTATGATGGTTATTGTAGTGAAGATTTGTTTTTTTTTTAAATTGTTAGTGTGAAGTATTTGGAATTAGAATTAAGGATTATGTTTATATTATTAGTTGTTGTGTAATGAAAAAGAAGGAGGGGAGGAATTAATATTTTAATGAGTATATTGTTGAATGAAAGGTTGAAAATTATTTTTTATAAATATAAAGGAGATTTTTTGATTTAAGGGGTATATTAATATTGATATGGGGTAAGGGAAATTTGGATATTATAGGTTATTGGTTTATTGGAAAATATGGGTGAGATGTTGGGGATTTGAAAATAATATTTGGTTGGATAAGGATAATGTTTGTTATATTTGGTAGTAGGGGAGATATAGAAGTTTTTAATAGATTGTTGATGGATTGGGTATTGTATGGGGTTTATTGTGTGGTTTGTTTGGTTTTGTTGTATGTTTGGATTTAGAGATTTTTTTAGTTTGTTTATGGATGGGATGGGATTATTAGAGGGTTAGGTAGAATTTTGATATAATTGATTTGTTTTGTAATTTATTTATGTTACGAGAAAGAATATAATGTGTAATTGGTTTATTTCTTTAACTGTGTATATTATTCTAGACTATTTTCTGGTATATGTAAAGATGCTATTTCCTTTAAAGTTCCATTCTTCTTGTGTATAAAAAGTCATAAATTTTCAGTTCTGTATAATCATCATGTATGAAAAGAATAGTAAATAGTATGATAACATCAATTAACTCAGTCACTCAAATCACCTATTCTTCAATCTCTACAAAGCTCTCAGTGTAATGGGACAGTATTAAATTTAAATTTGGTGTTATCACTCTCACAACTCTCTCATTCTCACTAGAAGTTCACATAAGCACCTCAAAAATAACGTCTGACAAACGGATAAAAAAGATTGTCGTAAAGAAATCCTAGCTTTAATAAATACCAACACCGAAAAAGACAGATCGATAATCAAAAAATCGAGAGGAAAAAGAGAGATCACATTCAGGGTTTGTATCTTATTATAACCTAGCCTCTTGATGACCAACAAGCTTTTTTCATTTTGTCAACAGTATTTTCCAATCTTATGTTAACTCCGTACCATTATGAAGTGGTAATGATAACACCAAATTTAACAAACATGCGCCATTCACACATAAACTTTGTAGAAGAGTGAAGATATCAGTATACCTTTCCAGAGACTGAGTATATTTTTATGTAGCTTCATATACTAGCTCCCTTCTTCAAACATGATTTAAAAGAAACTGAAAATTTACACTTTTATACACAGCAACATGACCTTTAAAAACTTAGAATCTTTAAAAATAACTAAATGCAATAATAAAGTTAAAGTCATTTACCAACATAAAAAATAAACAATCTAAACTTCGTGAGCTGACAGAGCATCATAATTATTGCTCTACCTCTTTGCTCTCAGTCGTATATATCGCTCACAGTTCACACTAGTGGTGACAGAAACGACATGAATAATTATCCATTTTGCAAGTTGAAATTATTATAATTTTAAATTTCCATTCCTACCTCTCCCTCGCATCTTAAATGTCCCATTAAACCACTACCTGCAAATCTTCATTTGAGTGTCTTCTCTAGAGAAAGTGTGCAGCCACAGTAAGATCAATTCTGCTGTTATTTATGGTGAATCTGTGTGAATTCATGTCCCTGTGGTGGGACATTGCACACACATTATGAGATAAATGAGGGGAAATGTTCCCCTAATTCTGTGTACTTGTTGTGACTTTGGGACAGGTACACTGTCCACATGTGATGTCCTACATCTTGCACCTCTTTGCAGGCAGGGTGAAGTCCATTTCATTTGGGCTTCAAGGCTCTCTGGATATAGTGTCGCAGTTTAGTGGTTGCGGAAAAAAGAAGGGACTGAATATTATTTAATCTTTTTTCTATGTAGCACAGGTGAGTTCCTTGCAATCCTTCTAAACCTCCACTTCATTCCGGTCTCTTTTTTTTTATTTGACGCATTGTCCTGTTAATTAACTTCGCTTGCTGATTTATTGTTCCGTCACTTTTGTTTGTATCCCAAATTGAAAAATTTCATCCTCAGATCCAGAGTGTTTTCCAGCGGCCTTGTCCTGACAATTAACAAATTGTATCGTATAGCCACTTATAGATGGATTGTTTTTTCTTGTGAACAGGTCGTTTCTGAGGACCTTCTGCGTGTTTGTGGTGAATTGATGAGAGTACCCTTGGTCTTTGATGTTATTGTAATCCCAGAAAGTATTTTTGCTCTCTAAAGCTAAATTTATTATTTGAAATTATTGATGTCGTAAGGAATTTAATAGGACCATCCTCCCCGCTTTCCTGATGACAAATATCATCGATATAACAGGGTTACATCATGTTTTGGTGGTGCATTGGATAACATCGATGGGATATTCTATATAACACCCGCAATACATACAATCTATTTGCTCAACAAGCAACCTACAAACACCTCCTATCTAGGATGACATTCTCCAACTATACAAAACAAAAGTGACACAATCAAATCAGCAAACGACAGCCATTAACAAACAATCGCTCAAATACAAAAACCCGCAATAAGGCCCAGTGCCCCCTAGTTGAACACCTTACAACCCCAGCTGGAACCTATGAGATTGCCACGGAATTCCTACCTGTTTACTAACAACAACAGACATAAAGAAATTTTCCCAATCCCCCCTCTCTCTCCTTTCCTTTCGCAACCACCAAACCAGCTGGTAATATTGTCCGGATACCCTATGACCCAACTGAAACTACACTTCACCCTGCCCAAAACATCCAAACCTCAGCACACACACTGCTGACAGTGTAACTTCTCACATCACAACAATACACAAATTAGGGGAAACATTTTCCCTCAGTCTCATTGGTTATCTCATAATGTGTGACAATGTCCACCACACCTCTATGTGGAAACAGGCAGAACTCATCAACCGCATAATTCACACAATTCACCATTAATAACACAGAACTGATCTTCCTTATGCACCACTCTCCAGAAGACCACTCCATTGAAGATTTTGCAGGTTTGGTTCTAATGGGACATTTAAACCAAGGAGAAAAGGAAATGAATTAAATAATACAAAAATTCAAACTCTGCAAAATGGACACAAATCACGACCTGAGAGTAAAGAGATAAGGCAATAATTACTAATCCCTCTGACACTCCTCACAAGTTTCCGGATTGTTTATTTCTTGACCTGTTGTAAATGACTTCTCTACTTATATTGCATTTTGTTATTTTTAAAGATTCTAAGTTCCTTCGAAGGTCCATGTCTTCTGTGTATAAAAAGTCTGTAAATTGTCAGTTTCTTGCATGACATCATGTCTGAAGAAGGGAGCCAGTACTCTTGAAAGCTCACCAAATATACTCAGTTAGCCTCTAAAAGGTATTGCCTGATTTATTTTCAACCTTTTGCCCCATTTCAGGCTTCAAACATAAAGATATAAAATTTTACTTTTTTTGTGAAGAATCAACAAGTGGGACACAATGTGAAGTGAACAAAATTTTATTGGCTATTTTAAACTTTTGTAAAAAAAAAACAAACTGAAAAGTGGGGCTGCAATATTTTTCGGCCCTTTTACTTTCAGTGCAGAAAAACTCCTCAGAAGTTCAGTGAGGATCTCTGAATGATCCAATGTTGTTCTAAATGACTAATGGTTATAAATATAATCCACCTGTGTGTAATCAAGTCTCCGTATACATGCACCTGCTCTGTGATAGTCTCAGGGTTCTGTTTATAGCGCAGAGAGCATCATGGAGACCAAGGAACACAACAGGCACCCCGTGATACTGTTTGGAGAAGCTAAAGCTGGATTTGGATACAAAAAGATTTCCCAAACTTTAAACATTCTAAGGAGCACTGTGCAAGCAATCATATTGAAATGGGTGTATCAGACCACTGCAAATCTACCAAGACCGGCCGTCCCTCTAAACTTTCATCTCACACAAGAGATGCAGCCAAGAGGCCCATGATCACTCTTGATGAACTGCAGAGATTTACAGCTAAGGTGGGAGAGTCTGTCCATAGGACAACAATCAGTCGTACACTGCACAAATCTGTCTTTATGAAGAGTGGCAAAAAAGAAAGCCAATTCTCAAAGATACCAAAAAAAATCTCGTTTAAAAGTTTGCCACAAGCCACCTGGAGACACCAAACATGTGAAAAAGGGTGCTCTGGTCAGTGAAACCAAAATCCAACTTTCGGGCCACAATCAAAATGAATATGTTTGGCGTAAAAGCAACACAGCTCATCACCCTGTACACCCCACCCCCTGTAAAACATGGTGGTGGCAGCATCAGGGTTTTGGGGCCTGCTTTCTTCAGCGGGGACAGGAAGATGGTTAAAATTGATGGGAAACAGGTGACCCAAATACGGGACAATTCTGGAAGAAAACCTGTTGGAGTCTGCAAAAGACCTGAGACTGGACAGAGATTTATTTTCCCAACAAGACAATATCCCAAAACATAAAGCAAAATCTACAATGGAATGGTTCAAAAATAAACATATCCAGGTGTTAGAATGGCCAAGTCCAGACCTAATCCAATGAGAATCTGTGGAAAAGCTGAACACTGCTGTTCACAAACCTCTCCATCCAACCTCACTGAGCTCGAACTTTTTTCCCAAAGGGAAAAAGACAAGAATTCACCCTCTCGATGTGCAAAACTGATGGAGACATACCCCAAGCGACTTGCAGCTGTAATCGCAGCAAAAGGTGGCGCTGCAAAGTATTAATTTAAAGGGGCCAAATAATTTTGCACGCCCCACTTTTCAGTTTTTAATTTTTTACAAATGTTTAAAATATCCAAAAAAATTTCGTTCCACTTCACAATTGTGTCCCACTTGTTGTTGATTCTTCACCAAAAAATTTGGCAATTCATGAGCATTTGAATATTTGTTTTTGTTTTTTCTTTTGCAAGTACTTCAAATATATTGTTTTATACTATTACAGCTAAAGTTCCCTCGTTATGGTTAGATGTTGTGCTTTTAGAGGCAACAGTTAATATTTACCAGGAACTCTCTCTTTAGCCTAACTTCAATGCCTTGCAGAAATGATACAGTAAAAGGTCCCCACCTCTTTAACTTCCTGTCATTCCATTCCTTCATTTCATTATCTATTATGTGACTAGTCTACAGGCTGAAAGGAAGGTGTAGGAATCTCACACTCACAATGTTCAGTTACAAAGATGTTATTTAGTTTGATTTATCTAGTATTACCACAGAATATAAGATTTTATATAATATATCGTATAATAGTGTAATTGCTATTGATTTTTAAAGATAAGAAATGCTAAAAAATATTATTTATCATCAACATTTTATAAAATAGTCTATGGGGGAGATTTATTAAAATTAGTGAGTTGAAATGAAAAGTGTAATATTCCAGTTTTCACTCATTAGTGGATGTTCAGTGGTAATTCTTCCTTATTATCTTACAAGAGCAAATATAATTTGTGCCTTGTAAGTTTGATAAAGTTAAACATAATTGATCAAGTTTGATACTTTTAATCTTTGTAGGAATATCTTATAATAAGACAAGTTACATTAGAGGATAAAATATGTGAATTCTTACTTGATGGAGCCAACACTAGGCCACCGTCTGCCTAGTTTAGCAAAGTGTTTCTTTGGAGAATTAATCCAGAGGCCCACAGGAAAATGAAGCTTCCCGAATCTAGGACTTCCTTCCTTCTTCTCTTCGTGAAACATTGTATAACCTTTTCAGGACTGTAAAGAAAAAAAAGTGGTTTCCTATGAATCTGAATTAAAAAACAGTGATATAATTGTGATTTTACAGTAACAGTGCAGCCCATATACAGTAAGTTCTTAAATGCTCCCTTAATATTTAGACTTTTTGAGTAAATGTGCAAACAGTTAAATAACCGGCTACAATCCGATGGCACTATAATAACTCAAACCACTATACATTGTAAGGTTCAGGGTCAAAAACTCAGGAAACACCAAGATATCTGAAAGGAGTTTATGTATTAGATATTACATATGGTCCCCTACTTATGTAGTCTCAAGTGTGCCAATGTTGTGTAAATTGTATCATTATTCAAAAAAAAAATCTGTCCATATAATATGCTGCTAATTTTCACAAAAGTTTACCTATCTACTAATAACTACTACTACTACTAATAATAATAATAATAATAATAATAATAATAATAATAATAATAATAACAATGATTATATGTCAACATTATCAAAAAATTATCTAGTTTGTCTAGTAAATAAACTTATAGTTTTATCTGCACCAATAACTTAGTTGTTAATGGACTTACAGAGTTATCCAATGCTTGCAAATAAAATAACAAATAGTAAAGAAAACATCTACAAACATTCATCTCAAACAGAGTTGATGTGCAGTGATCTGATTAATACATTTAACAAATATACCTTCTGTGCCCCACATAATATAAAACACAAAAACAATGAAAACATATGAAAATGTATCTAAAGAATTTTTTTTATACAAATTGCTGATATCAAAACGTCAAAACCAAATAGGTATACAACCCAACATATAATTTTTTTTCATAGTTTCATAGTTTGTAAGGCTAAAAAAAGACAAGACGTCAATCTAGTTCAGCCTGTTGTGCTAAGGTGTTGATACAGAGGAAGGCAAAAACCCCAAATGAGGTAGAAGCCAATTGTCCTCATTTTAGGGAAAAATTCCTTCCCGACTCCAATCTGCAAACAGAA